>JAMKQA010000797.1:0-24086 GCA_024699735.1 Posidonia australis | reverse complement strand
ACCCTAGATCTGGAGAGAAGAGGGAGGTGTTCTCTCTATTCAATTAGAGTCAAAATTAGGGTTACACAAATGGCAAAAAGGGTTACATAATCTGTGCCTTAGCCTACTTAAATACTAGAGCACCCAAATGGTCAAATGACCAAACAACCCTGAAACAAAAACATAATTCAAGACATATTTACAACAGTTAGTTTTAGAGTTTAAGGTCCCATTGCAAGCATATGGGGTGTCTACACAATGTCTGACCCACCATATCTCTCAAATGGACAAGCATCTGAAATAAATTGTTCCAGAATCACATTATCTGCTTTACTGTCAATTTCTTACCATGTTGTTTCTGTGCCTTACAGGCACTTTCTGGTCTAGTTTTATCTTCTATTAGGGATAGATATTACATGGTCACTACAGAGGCCTTAAGAGTGTATGGGGTACTTGTTCATGTTATTCGTCCAAGATTTGAGGTAATGTGTTGTACATCATTCATTGCATTGCTAAATTTTTTTTTTCAAATTATGAACCAAATGTGCCTTTTGAAACAGTCATGCATGTTTGGTTTCAAACCATATGTTTAATTCCTGGTTGATATTACAATTATGCATCTTAGACATGGTTACACAGATAGTATTTCTCAGGTCTGTGGTTGACTCAAACTATATATATATATATATATATATATATTCCTAAATTATGTCTTTACCGGAAACATTTTAATCTCCTCTTGAAGTAAGCCTTGGACTATGACATCTTTTAATGCATTCCAATTCAAGTTTGAAGAAGGCACCAGCAGCATGCTTACAAGGAAATCAATTGCAATGGAAAGCACACAACATATGCTCAGATCAAAATAAGTATTACATTGGAAAATAAATATTATTTGTGATGATCAAATCAATTGCCATGTTCTTACCTTAGACCTATTATTTCATCCATAGAGAAGACACTGATGAACAAAAAAGACAAGGTGCCCATAGGGTTTATCGTCATCAAACAGGTTCCCACTTGAAGATTTTGTTAATGATCCTATCTCCGGCACACAGGTTCCCACAGGTGTCAGCAGTCTTACCTTAGACAGGGAGGAGGAGGAGGATGTTGTGTTGGTGGGGGGAATGTCGAGGAGGCACTACAGAGGTGGTGTAGAACGTCGAAGCACGTCGGTGGGGCGAGGCTATCTTCGGCGACAGGCAGGAGGACGACGACGAATCTGTGCCGACGAGAGGACGTAGCGCCGGCGAATCCGGCAACAGGCAGGAAGAGGAGGAGGACGATGTTGAAGGACGCACCATCGAGGAGGCCCTATGGAGGTGGTGTAGAATGTCGGAGCACATCGGACAGATCGAGGTGGAGAAGGAAAGGTGGAGGAGGAGGCGGATGAGTGAGGTTAGGGTAAGAAAAAAGGAGCAAAACGACCCGCATCAAGGTATTTTATATCTGAATTAGCGAGGACTTTAACAAGGACATTTCCTCGCTATACACTCGCTAAATAAAAAGCGAGGGCATTGCGAGAAATAATCCTCACAAAAAACTCACTACATTATTACGAAGAAATTTCCTCGCAAAATCCCCGCTATATGTCCTCGTTATATTATTGCGAGGACATTTCCTCGCTATGTCCTCGCTCTTTGTCCTTGCAAAATTCAGTTTTTCTTGTAGTATGAATCATCTGTGGATGCTCTAAGATCATCGTAGGGTAATGTCTTTGTGGAAAAAAATGCACCCAAGCTGTGAAGGCGCGCTTGGGTAGGACTCCTAACTCCAGAATCTGGTGGGTCTATTGTTGTGTCACCGACCAGACCAACTCCAATTTCCTTACTTACTAGGTTTTCACTTGTACGTAAGGTGGATGGTACTACTTATTATTTGTTTTTAGGTTTTTCTGGTTTTCTGATTTTTTTTGGGGGTTTTTGGATTTTCTATTTTTTTTATTTTTTGGTTTTTTTTGGATTTTATTAGATTTTCTGATTTTTTAATTGACTAATGAGTGTATGGTCACAACCTCCCTCTCACGCATCTAGCATCATAGCCTTGTGTTATCCAAGGTGTGTGAGTGGTTCCTTCTATCATGCCTTGACCCTTTGAGAACTCGGGACTTCATGCTAGCCTTAGTTGATTATTACCTCCCTTATTTACTCAGTCCTTAAGCTTCTAAGGTTTTCCGCTCCTTGCCTATGAGTGGAAGAGTTGGGGGAGACTTGAGGTTTAGCAGACTCTCAGCGTCAGTTATAGCTCTAGTGTCGCCCACCAATAGTTGGCCCTATGTGCTTGTAGCTTATCAAGGAGTTTTTGGCTTTTCTTTTCTTTTTCTTTTTCTTTTTTTCTTTTCTTTTCCTTTTCTTTTGGGGTTCTCCTCTCTAGTTATTTTTATGTAAGTGTTTGTCCATCACTGCCTTTTCGAACTTATGCTATGACAACACACCTATTCGTCTATTTTCTCACCCCATTTTGAGTACCCGCCCAGCACTACCTTTTCGAACTTATGCTATGACGGCATATCTGATTATTCGTGCTCTCCCCTCTTTTGGGCGCTTTTTTAAGTTGTTTTGGTCTTGTTTTGGTGCACTCACTCATCACCGCCTTCTCGGACTTATGCTAGGATGCCACGCACGCTGCATTGGGTGAGCAGCTATTACGATATGTCTAAGCTTCGAGCCTACCTTACTCTTATCTCCCTATATAGTGTATGTGTGGATAGGGCAAGGTTAAGTTTACCCTAGCTACTTAGCTTCTTTTCTATGTAAGAGACAAGTTTCTTCTTTAGCTATACTAGGCCTTGAGTCCTTTCATGGCTTCATCATGTTGATTAAGGATGTACTTCTAGAGTACATGTAACTTCCAATGATCCAAGGGTATCCTCAGGTCATCCAACCCGATTGGGTGGACCTTCCCTGGGTGTTACATCCTTTACTTAAGGAAAACCTTGGATAATATTTTGGCAGCTTTGCCTAATGTTTTAGGGTGTCAAGCATGACCGACACTCATCAATCATCTTTATTATTACTGCATCTTATTGTTGTTTCAACCTAGTCTAGCATGCAAAATAACAACGACAAATAAAGGAAAATGTTTAGAAAAGAAAGGAAATTAATGTCTTATTTACAACTTTTTGAAAGATAAAATGACCTTACCCTTAGTCGGGCTCAGTCAAGTCTCTTATTTCCCTCCCTAGATGGAGGGTTTTACCTGTGGGGTGGCTGTAGTAGCCTACCCCTAGCGTTGGAGCTTCAGGTCACGCATCATTCAGTTGTTCTTTTGGTTTGCGCCCAATCCTCACCTTTTTAAGATCATTGTTCGACTCCTCTTGACTTGGTTCTCTTATCATTGAATGTTGAGGTGTCGGTGGCGTATCTTCTGATTTTTCTTTTGGTTCATGCTCCGTCTTTGCATTGTCAGGTCATAGTTGGATTGATCTTGGCTTGGTTGCTGCAGTGTGCCTCTGGTGGCTTGATTTCTCTGTAAGGATTCCCTTAGGTTTCCATTATGACTGTTGAGGTCTCCTCGGGTCCCTTCCAAGCTGATATATTCAGTGATGCCCCTAGCAGGCTCGCCTTCCTCTATAGGATCAAGCGGCGTGGGCAGAGGCTCTTCTCTGGCATGGGCTGCTTGGGGATGTTGACAGAGTAAGTGGATTGCAGCTTATAGGTAGTACCAGTCTGAATCAGCATATTCATCATACATAGGCCACAAAGCATTTTCCCCTATCATGTCTTGGAACATTTGAGAATCTGGCTTTTCCTCATACTAGGGGCTTGAGACGTACCATTCCTCTAGAAGTTCTTCATCATATAACTTTGGTGGGGGTCTTTCTTCACCTAGTTCTGGTGTAGTGGGTTCCCATGCTACTCCAAAATCTACCCAATAATTGGCCCTAATGATGATCACATCTCCTTGATGTTTGAATTTGAGAGGTTGATGTACAAGGGAGGCAACAACATCAATTTCTTCCATCCAAGTTCGCCCTAAGGTTAATGGTTCGACCAGATCATGTTCCATTACTATAGTTGTGGTGTTGCTGGTGAGGGGACCTACAGTGATGTCCAGATGAATTGTCCAGATCATTTCCTTTTAACTATTGTCGTAAGCTATGCAGGGGAAGCGACGCTTGGTAATCCCCATTTCTTCAATGTCCAAGGACTTCAAGGTGGACAAAGAACAAAGGCTTTTGCTGGCACCAGTATCAACGAGTATGCTGTGGAGCAAACATTCGTTGATGTGCGCGTTGATGATTAGTGGGCGTGATTGCTTCTCAGGTATAGGCAATTCTACATCCTAGAAGACAATATTTTCCTCTTCGAACTTTGTGATGATCCTTCTAGTTAGTTTGGGGTCGTCTTCTTCCTCATCCTGTTGGTTGTCCTAGGGTTCGTCTGCATCTTCCTCTAACCATATCCCCAACTCAGGCATTATTGGTGGATCTTGCTCTTCTTCGTTGATGCTAGGTGGCCCTAGGTCCAAGTCTGCTTGCATCTGCTGGAGTAGTGTTGGTTCTGGCAAAGCAATTAATTGGGCATCCTTGTCAACTCCTGTGTCCTGAGGAGGCTTTACTTGCGCATCAGGGTCCCCTTCTTCCTCAGTTGGTGGTTCTTGACTAGGACTTGCTTGCACGTGCTTAACATCTACGAACTTTAGAATTGTTAGCTCCTCTTCCTCAGCTTCCATATGGATAGCTGAATGGTTGGGCAACGGACCTCCACCTTTTGCCAGCATTCTATGAGCATGATTGAGTGGGCCTGGGAGCAGCTGATCGTCTTGCCCTTCGACTCTGTGGTAGCTCTGCGGTGGAAGGATGACATGGTAGCCCTCCTGCCTTTGTTGTTGCCCTTGTTGGGCATGGACTTGGCAGTTCGAAGGCAACTCTCGTTGATGTTGCTGGGGTTGCTACTGTTGTGTTGGCAACCTATGGCACTGGATCAACTACCCCTGGTGTTGGACTAGTTGTCCCTGATGTGGAGCAGGCTAACCCTAATATGTCCCTGGTCACATTGGCTACCCCTTGCACTGAACTAACGGTCCTCGACACTGGGTTGGCTGATTCTGACGCTGCATTGTGACATGAGCCATGTCATCTGTTACCCCTTCGAGTGTGTATTCAGCGATCTCCTTCCTACCCCTTCTTTCATACTCTAGGAATGGTAGGTCCTCTTTGTTGCGAAGGACCTTTGTGCCTTTTTCATACAATTGGGAGTATGTCTGGAAGTCGCCCATCAGTAAGCCCGCTCTTAATGCATCAATTGTATTCCCGGTGATGACTTCGACTGCATGGCTTTGTGGGATGTAGCATTCGGATCTAGCAACCATGTCTCTCCACCTACTGGCAAAGGTGACGAAGTTCTCCTCAAGTTTCATCTTTTCGGCAAGGAGGTCAATAATTGTGGGCTTGTGCTGAACGCGATAGACGTATTGTTGTAAGAATTTTTTCAGCACAATCTTGAAGTCACTGAGGTCATGCGATATGAGTGTGATGAACCAACTTAGTGCTTCTCCTTCTAGACTTTTGAAGAAGAGGCATACCATCAGCCCATTATCATGTTGGTAGGGTAAGGCATCCACGACGAAGGTAGTATGATGGTTCCTTGGATCGCCTGTCCCATCATATTTCGACGTCTTAGGTATCTTGAATCTGGGCGGCAAGATGAATTGAGGGAACTTCGAGGTGTCAAAGTTGACCGATGCCTTTGGGATCACTCCCGCCTCTTCTAACGCTTCTGACATCATCATTTTAAAATCCAACCCTGGAGTGACCGACTGTCCCTAGCCTTGGTACCCTTGGAACTAATGGGATTGTTGTTGGAGAGGGGTACTATATTAAGGAGGGAAGGAGGGTTGAGCCATTGTGTAGGATGGGGTTCCCTCTAGGTAATGATGTGAAGGGTAGCTTGATAGGGTCCATGAGTGAGGATGCCCCTAGGTAAGGATGTGAATGTTGACTTGATAGGGGTGGTGCAACTCACACCATAACGTTCAAGGGACTTAAGCTTGCCACCAGCTTGAGCGAGTTAACTCTGCCACAGCTAATAACCTTAAACCAAGTAAAATCAAGAATGTTTTTAAAGAAAACATGAACTATCTGGAAGATAGAGTAGAAGATCCCTAGCCTCATTGCTTGAGCAGGTTACCTCATGATCTGAGGTGCCTCACGATCTGGGGTACCTCACAGGTTCTTATTCTAGATAGACTCTGGGAAATGCGAAAATACAATATCTACATACAATAAATCAGAGAAGGAAGAATGGTGTAGGGACGTGTACACTTTAGTTCGCCAATGTTTCTTCTTTCTCTTCTTTGACGAGCTTTCTGACGTCCACTCCTCCTCCAACGGTCGCTCCTCCTCCAACGGCTCTCACCTCCACTCTCTTTCTCTACTTCTCCCTCTTTGATTCACCCCCCCTCTCTCTCTCTCTCTCTTGCCCTCACTTTCTTTCCTTCTCACCTTGCTACACGATAGAGGTGCTCGGAGTGTTTTTATACACCTCTCGCCATCGATAGTCGTCTAGGAATTTTGGGTGGACTGCTCGACAATTAAGGGGTGGGCGATGCCATCTTTGTTAGGTAGTGAAGTCGACGTGGCGATTTTACAGTGCATCACTGTATCCTTTCTAACAGTTGCTGCGTTTACTGTATTATGAGTTGCGAGCCAGCTGTTCACGCCAATACATTCTGCTTGCTATATGCGCTACTTATTTCCACCTCCTGTGTCTGCTTGCCATTTGCGCCAACAATTTCTGTTTACTATAGATGCCTATTCTATGTGCCTGACCCATACAACACAAAGCCAAGGAAGAACCACAAATAATGTCATGGAAACAACTCAAATCCTTTATGATTACCATTGAATATTCACATAATTATAGGTAATCATATTCTAGTTTATCCAGATTACACATAAATGGATATTAATTTTCAATATAAAGTTACATCATTTCTTGCCTTTTGGGCTATAAATCCTTGATCAATCCCCACTGGTGCGGATATTACATCCTATCTCACTTAAAAAGAATTTTGTCCCCAAAATTCGCTGCTAATAAAATAAGTGGGGGTACTGCGACCGAACATCTACGTCACGCTCCCAGGTAGCCTCTTCCGTTCTATGGTGATGTTATTGAACTAGCATAAGGGAAATTACCTAATTCCGAAGGACTTGTTCCTTTCAGTCAAGTATCTGAACAACGTCCTCTACCAAAGACAAGTCCTCCTATAACTCCTTTGACTCTACTAGTATCACCTGGAACACGTCCTCCAAGCACTTTCTCAACATGAAAACATGAAATACACTTTGTACACTAGAAAGTTCTAGAGGCAGATCCAACTTGTACGTCACTTCCCCAATCCTTCTGGAGATTTGATAGGGCTCGATGTAGTGAGAACTCAGCTTTCCCGGCTTTCCAAACCATGTCACTCCTTTGGTTGATGATATCTTTAGGAAAACGAAGTCTCCTACTTTGAATTCCAAAGGTCTCTGCCTCCTGTTGATGTAACTCTTCTGTCTACTCTATGTAGCCACTAATCTCTTCCTAATTAGGTACATTTTGTCTTCATACGACTACACAAGCTCTGGGCCTACAAACTGGTGTTTGCCTACCTCGCTCTAACAGGTAGGTGTTTTACATGGTCTATCGTACAAAGCTTCATACAATGCCATCCTAACGTTAGAATGATAACTGTTATCGTAGGCAAACTCAATCATTGGCAGGTGGAGTGTTTTTCTTGGTTTGTCGTATAAAGCTTCATACAATCTCAGCTTCCTCCAAAGTCCAAGGCACAGGCCCACAACATATCCTCCAGTGTCTGAATAGTCCTTTTAGTCTGGCCATCCATCTGAGAGTGGAAGGTGGTGCTGAAATTTAATACAATACTGAAAGCTTTCTACAAAGCCCTCCAGAACCTCGATGTATGTCGTGTGTCTTAGTCTAACACAGTCGACACTGAAACTCTATGCAGTTGAACTATCTCAAACACAGATAACTTTACTAATTGCAGTAATGGAAGATTGACCCTCATGGGCAAAAATTGTGCTGACTTTGTAAGTCGATTCACAATTACCTAGACTGTATCATTCTTTCTTTTGGTCTAGGGTAATCTAGTCACGAAGTCTATTGACACATGTTCCCATTTCTAGACTGCAATATCCAGATGTTGCAGAGTACCTCTAAGCTTTTGATGCTCAATCTTCATCATCTGGTAGATCACACATTTGGTTACATGGTCAGCAATTTCATTCTTCATTTCAAGCCACCAGAAGTTTCTTTTTACATCCTTGTATATCTTAGTGCTTTCTAGATGGATTGTTGTCATGACTCGTCCCAAGCTGTGACCTCAAATCTACCTACCATTTTTTTTCATCTTAATCTTAAACTAAATCCAACAAGGAAGTATATAAACTTAAATAACAATAATTGAAATAATTTAACTACTTACATACCTAGATCCCTTGATGTGTGGTTGACTTGCTCCAGCTTTGTGTGCACTAGCAAACTCCTAGTCCTATCCTGTAACAACGAAAAACATCAAACAAAACACATGTGAGCGACTACTAAAAGGTCACCCAACACACGCACCACTAAAACACGCACTACCCTAACATCACTTCTGGATGCCGCACACAGCCACGGGGCAATACCTTTCACCTCACAAACAACAAATCTTTAGAAATCATGCCTTTAAAATCCATTTTTTCCTTTCAAAATTACACTCATGTCTTTCAAAACCATTTTCTTTATTTCAAATCATATGCATGATTTTCAAAAACTATATGCATTACTTGAAATGACCACTCTTGCCAAATCAAGCTACAACCATTGGAGTGTGCCACACTAACACCAAGCCTCTGCCCAGTCAAACAACAAGCCATATCTCAAATCTCAAAAACTCGCACAATCCCTTTTTTTTTGAAAACCACTACACCACCTATGGTGCAAACAACTCAATGCTCCTCTTGGACTCAAATAACTCAACACCATTCTCGGACACAACAAAACAGTGCTACTAATGGACAAAAACCACAAAGTCTCAACAAACACTGGCCACACGTAGTAGTTAGGGCACGACCCTAAACTCGTTGCACTACCACGAATGGCTGCAACCACCCTTCTGGGACCGTAGGCCAAACTATGTATCGTGCTGCTCAATGCCAAGCAACCAACACCTGGCCACAAGCAGTTTGCTAAAGCGTAACCAATGATGTCTACACTGCCACAGTGAACCTCCCCATGCAGGGGGTACGACTATCCCGACCATCTAGCCTCACTATGACCTCACAGGTCTCGACAACATGCTTGGGGATGTGTCTCTCATGACATCTCTGTGTGTCCAGACACCTGACGACTCTCTCTCACCCCAGGCCCTGTCAGCACCTAACAGTTTCAATCTCGGCACCTGTACTAACAAGGGTGTCACGTCCAGCCACTCAGAGGTCTCATACCCCTAGGCTTGCTACCACGTGTCTCTGTGTATGGTCAGTACCTTGAGTCTTCGGTACCCAAAATAAACAAAGTCTCATACCTCCAAATCCAGCCAACTCTCGACCCACAAACTTCAACCTTGGCCTTGTGAACGGCAATCTAGGAGTCTTATACCTCTAGGATCTGACGGACACTTACCTTAGCCATCTGGTCTCTAGCCTCAACCTAGGCAACATGTCCGACCACCTCAAGGATGTCATCACACCCCTTGGTTCTAGGACACATCCTGTCAATTTCTTGGCCTCAATAATAGAAAACTCCAAAAAACCTTTTCAAAGCCTTTACAAAACCTTGTAAGTCTTTTCCAAATTCTTTTGGAAATCATTTTCAATCTTTTCTGGAATAATCTCAAAACACCATTGAAAACCACCCACTCGGAAACACACTTTTAAATCTTTTGGAAAAGCCATCTCCCAAATCACCCACTAGTTTCCTTGGTAAATGATTTAAAACTTTGCAAATTAACATATTTCTTTTGTTTTCAAAAACCTTTTCAAAATCTCCATGAAAACCATTTGAATATCATTTCAGAAATACCTCAAAACACTATGTCCAAATTACACAAAACAGAAAACTGGGAATCACAGCTCAAAAGAAAGCCTTGGCAGCTCTCCTGTCAGGCCCAAACAACCACACTAAAACCAAAGCAATTGTCTTGAAGCCCCACTAGGCTTCCAAGACTAGACACCCATGCAAAACTCAACCTGTAATGACCCAGATTTGGAAGTGGTGTTTTGGCCAGATATTTTAATGGAGT
Source organism: Posidonia australis (assembly GCA_024699735.1). NCBI lineage: Eukaryota > Viridiplantae > Streptophyta > Magnoliopsida > Alismatales > Posidoniaceae > Posidonia > Posidonia australis. The sequence continues at coordinate 13,877 of JAMKQA010000797.1, read as the reverse complement.
TCTAGATTGTTGGACGCTAAGTCCCCTGTGTTCAGTATGAAATGCAGCTCTGGCAGCGTTCTACGCCTGGATTAGTGGGTTTCTAGCTTTTTTGGTGCTATGTGGTTGTAGTGTTGTGCTAGCCTTCGTGGAAATTTTGAGGGTTTGCTCTGTGCTATGGTGGCGGATCTCGATTTGTACGAGTCATGTGGACATGGAAGGTCGCATGGTTTGGTCTCGTGTTGTGGATTCCTTCCCTTCCTTCTTTCTTTTCTTCTTTCCTTCCTTTCTTTCTCTTTTCTCTCCTAGGCCCACTCCTTCCTCCCCTTTCCCTTCTTCTTCTTCTTCTTCTCTTTCTTCGTTACGGAGGGAGAGAGAGGGAGAATGAGAGAGAGACATGAAACAAGAGAGGGCTAAGAGAGAGATAGCCGAAGGAGGGAGGATGCTGCCGCCATCATGTGGGAGAGGAGGAGCTCGTGACCAAAGGAGGAGGTGCTTCATTCGTCTCACGCTGTCGTCGTCTTGGTGCCAGGTACGCACCCCTTAGGCTACCTTTTGGTTTCTAATTTGATTTCTAGGGGCATGGCGCAGCATATTGGACCTCCGGTCGACTACCACATCCCTCTTCTCTAATGCGCGCGGGGATGGCGACCCTTCCGCTGGCTTCACGATGCAAGCAACGTGGGAAGCGGTTTGGGTACGTGGCGATGATGTTCCATGGGCTAGAGCGGCTTGGTTCCAACAGAACGTCCCACGACATGCATGCACTCTATGGTTGGCATTACTTGGACATTTGAAGACTTAGGACAGGCTCCGCCGGTGTGGTATGATTATCACTTCTAGGTGTGTGTTATGCAACAAGGCATACGAGGACCAGCAGCACTTGTTCTTCCTTTGCCCATACTCGACCAGAATTTTCTCTCTCATGCAGTGACACTTCAATGGTATGAATGCAGGCGATCTTATAGCCACTGTGACGAATCTTCTAGGGTTGACCTCCCATGCTAAACGATCTCAAGCCCTGTGCATGTTTGTTGCAGCCATCTACGACATTTGGTGTGAGAGGAATGCTAGGATTTTTGATGGTGATCATGGAGCTCGGCCACCAAATATCCTTTGGGGTCATGTCTCCTCTCTTTTTGAGTTGCAGCTAGGTAGTCAAACAACACTTTGCTTTGCAAAAAAAAAAAAGATGGTAGATTTTTTATAGAATTTATTATGCATTTATAGGTCATTTATGGCCATATTTATTATTCAGGGTGAACAGTGCTCCTATGTGGTTTTCTGGGGGTTTCTTATACCTCAGGCAACGAATCGTTGTGATCCTTGTCCCGATTGGAAGATCTCGTTGAGATCTTCATTTTGATATATTACTTGCATGGTTTGGTGCAGCACTTTGCAGAATTGAATTTTGGGTCCCAAATTGGGATGCTCCGAAATCGCTTTGTTCGGCATACCAAACCAATTTAGTATGCCAAATTTCTATCAGTTTTGCCCTGGCTCCTCTTGGTTCGATCAACTGGTCATGTTCGATCTGTTGGATTAGGGATTTTTGGACGTTGGGATGGATTTCAGTTTTCCGTTTCTAGTGCCATGAGCCTAGTGTCGGTCGACCGTTCCATTTCAGTTTGCTGTATTGGGCCCTTTGAGTCCTAATTTGGTCGATCCATTAGGTTCGGTATGTCAAACCAGACTTGGACCCTTATACTTAGATATTTGACGTGTTGATACACACACACACATCTTGGAGTAATAAATATAATGGCATAAATGATTAGGATAATCATAAGAATGATTGTAGAGTTGGCCTAGAAGGAATTAGCAAAAGTCCACCTGGGGTATGGGTAGAATAAAAGATAATATGAGTTAAAAATAATAGGTGTTTCCTCAAATGTTTAGAATGAAATTTAGGAATCATGATAACATCCTTAGATCTAGAACTTGTGTGGTTTTGTGGGTGGTATGCTGAATGTAGCATTCAGTGGCACTGTGTCGGGTGTTTGACTCTGATTTGGTTGTGCTCCTAAGAGACACGACCCAGTAGGCGTCTTATATCTAGGTGCTAGAGCATAGAGTTCTGGTAGTGACTATTCTGGTGTAGTGTCTTCTGGGTGAGTTTGATACCCAAATGATGCTTTTGTTGGGTGTCTTGCTTGGATTGTCATCATGGGTCAAGCGAGGTGCTCTGGAACTCAAGCCCTCTCAAAGTGTGGTTTTCTGGGCCTGACAGAGGAATTGTCTAGGCTATGTTTTGTGGTGTTTTTGAAAGAATATTTAAATGATTTTCGAAATGATTTTCTAAAAGGATTTTTGGGAAAAAAAGATGTGCATATGTTTGCAAATGGTTTTGGAAAGATTTTTTTCGATGTTTTTGTTTGTGGTGAGATCAAGAGACCGAGGTGTATTTGTCGGATCCTTGAGGTATGACACTCTTGGATTGTCATTCAAGAGATCGAGCTGAGGTCCGCAGACATTGAGGCCTAGGGTACTGTTGTACATAGGGTATCGTAACAGCGGACTCGGGAGGTATGAGACTCCTACGTAGTTGGGTTTGATATCCTAGGAATTACTGATACTGAGACATGTGGGTACCACAGGTGGTGAGGTGACGCTGCCACAGACCGGGTACCGTGTGGAGGACACCGAGAAAGCGTATCTTGTGGCCGTTAGGACGGGTAGTGCACGTGCCTCATGACTAATAACATCCTGATTGACAGGACAGCCTTCCTTGGTGGGGATTGGCACTCTAAGGGTTCTCCCGGTAGGTGGACTATGGGACGGATTCGCTCCTGCTCAGGGTGGTGGTTCTGTGGCATTGTAGATGCCATGGTCGCTCCTCAGTGGATTGCTTGTGGCCAATGTTAACAGCTTGGTGTCGGGCCGTACGACACGTTGTTTGTGATTTTGCTGAGCCTCAATTCAGGAGTTGGGCTCTGGCCTAGTGGAGGCCGTGGTGTTGTGCCAATGTGGCATTGTGCTTTGGCAGCGGTGACTTAGTGGTTTTGGCCTAGAGGAGGCCATGCTGTTGCGCCAGTGTGGCATTGTGTTTTGGAGCGATGGCTCCATAGCTTTGGCATTGTGCTTGGGTCTAGAAGGGACCTTATTGTGTAGAGCAGAGGCTTTGTAGTTTGTGCTTTGTGGTTGCTGTGGGTGTTCTGAATGCTATGGAGAGCGTTCAGGTACCATTGGTTGTCTAATCTGCACAAAGAGCATGTGGAATCAAGCTGTGTGCTTTGGTGTAGCTTTTGGGCTTGATTTGGCAAGAGTGGCTATCTGAAGCTTGCATAAAAGATTTTGAAACAGCATGCACATAGTTTGAAAAGAAAAAGAAAAGAATGGTTTTAAAAGCATGGATTTGCTGCTTGTCAGGCAATAGTGGATTGCTTAGTTTGGTGTTGCAGCATCTAGGTGAGATGCTTGTCCTTGTTGAGTAGAGTGTAGTTACGCGTATTTTCTTGATGTGGTGTGCCAAGTGGTTAGGTAGGGTGTGTGTTGGGTGACCTTTGAGTGGTCACTCACGCGTGCTTTGGTTTTGGTGTTCTTGGCAGGTGCAGAATAGGAGCTAATCTTACTAGTGCATATAGGAGGAGTCACACTACCACACATCAGGGATTCTAGTGAGTTTTTAGTTTACTTTATGTAACACTCGGAAATTCATTTTATTGTAAATATATTTCTTAATGAATTTTATGATGTGTGTGTGTCACTAGCGCAAGGTCATTTTGGTAATTCTATGGTTTTGTGTTTGAGTCCCACTGTTTGACCTATTCCATACCTTGTCATTTTGTGAGCACTATGCTTGTGCTACTGGGCATGTGTGGATGTGCAGTTAAAGACCGGTTGTAGAGCCCTGTGCTTGTGCTGGTTGGTGCTGAGGCGACAAGCAACCATGCATGCACGTTGAGTGGTAGCAGTGCATGCATGCAACTACAACCAGCCATGCGTATTTAAACAATGGACGGGCTGTGTTGTCCCTGCCACTCCTCCTCCTCTTCTCCTCCTTGCGTACATTTCCCCTCCTCCTTCACCCTCTTCCCTCTCCTTTCTTCCCCCACCCCTCATTCCCTTTTCTTCTTTTTCCTTTTCCACCTAGTGCACAGAGAGTGAGAGAGAGAAAGAGTGGAGGTGGTGTGATGGCGTTTGGGCTAACTAGAGAACTCCAGACTTCTTCCTTGGCATCGAGTGAGCTCGTGGAACGTTCAAGGATGTGCAGAGTCTGGAGGATCACCTGTGGTGAGCGTGGTTGGCTGGAGTTGGGCGGTGGGTGCGCCAGAGGTTGTCTTAGGTGCACATCCCACCCTTTCTCCTCAAAATTGTGTAAACTGATTGGAAATGAGTAGAATTGTATGAATTTAATGCTTAGGAATGATTTCTAGAATTTATGAGAATTTATGTGCATTAAAGGCAAATTTTATCTGTTGAATGTACTGTGCTCGTTTTTTAGCTTCCCGACTTTGCGATTTTGTTTCTGGAGCTATAATGCATGGATTTAAATTTTGTTTGTGTGGTTTTGAAGTAGACTCATGCATCTACATCTTGTATTTATCTTGTGGATTGTGGATTTTTCCTAGTGGGTCCATCCATCACTCCCACTTGGGCGAGTGAGTGGGTTACGGCTTGGGCCATTTTTTTAGAAAATGGGAAAATCGATATGTCGTTTTTGAACGATATGTCGCTTTCTGTCATATTTGTCTCCTTGGTCCCTATTTTGGCTGACCAAAATCGTTTAGTCTGTCGTTCTAGGCCCTTGGGTGTTGATTGTGCATCCAGTTCGGTCGACCGTTCTTCTTCGATCTATCGAACTCAAGATTTTCGAGTGACCGTTTTGAATTTTAGTCTACAGTTTCTGGTGCCTTGAGCTTAGTTCGGTGGACTGGCCCAATTCGATATGTCGAATTAGGTTCGAGTACCATTTTAAAGGTGAATTTTGTGGTTTTTCCAGATTTGTTGTATTACCTATATTGAGGCAGATTGTGGGCCATCAATGGTGGTTTTATGTGGACACCCTGTGCGTTGATTTTTGTGGATTTTCGAAAGATATAAAATGATTTTGGAAATGGATTTTAAAAGAAACATAGACTGATTTGAAAAAAGGTTTTCCGTAATTTCTGTGTATGGGCTAAAATACTATGGGTCATACTACTTGGACAAGGGGATGTAACAACATTCCCGGATGGTCAGGTGCGTCACCGAGGTTGAGGTTGAGGACCAAGAGACTATAAGCAAGCGCTCGTTGGGTCTAGGAGGTATGAAATTCCTTAATTTTCATTTGCGAGGCCGAGGTTGAGGTCCACGGATTTGAGGTATCGACTGGACCCAGAGGCATGATACTCTAGTTATTTCCGAGAACTGAGACTCGAGGTACTACTGGTGGCGAGGAGACTCTCCCACAAGTCGGGTACCGTATGGAGGACGCCATGAGGGTGTGCCCTATGGCGGCCAGAGCGGGTATTGCACGTGCCTCACAGGTGGGGTTGGCATCAGGGGTGGCAACGGGTCGGGTCTGGATCGGGTCTACCAATACCTAAACCCAGACCCATCTTATTTCATGGGTCCGGGTTCTAAAATCAGGACCCAGACCCATGAAGATAATGGGTCTGGGTCTGGGTCTTGGGTCTAATGGGTCCTTCAACTTATTTTCATGTTTTTGAAGAAAGTAGATTTTTAATTAAACTAAAAGCATTGTAAATAAATGTGCTAATCAATTCTCTATCAATACACATATATCATGAATAAAATACTACCATAAATTAATATATAACATAAACAATATCATGAACCATTGATAGTTAAACAACACATAAATAAATATATCCAACTTCAACAAACCAACTTTGTCAATGTCCATACAACAATCCTCTGTTAATGTACATACACCACATAAATTTTAGACTTGAGAGAGAATGAGATTTAAGAGAAGAATAATATATATTATATATATAGTGTAAATATTATACATTAGTCCTTATATTTAACTTATAATATATTATATATAAATTGGGTCCATGGATCCATGGGTCTAGGTATTTTTAAACCCAGACCCGACCCAGTAAATGAGCGGGTTTGGATCCACAGGTCCATGGGTCTCATTTTCAGGACCCAGACCCATACTTTATGGGTCCAGACCCAACTCATTGCCAACCTTAGTTGGCATTGTGAGGGTTCTCTAGGTGGGAGGACTATGGGATGGATTCACACCTGCATAGAGTGACGGGTTCGTGGCAGTGCAATGCACTTTGGCGATTGCTTGTGGCTAGAGTTCATTGCCTAGCGCCTGACATCACAACTAAGTTGTGGCTTGTGATTTTGGCTAATGTGGCCTATATTTGAGGTTTTGGCAGATGTAGCCCGTGCTTTGGAGATTTTGGCTAGTTGGGCCTGGTTTTGATATACGGATGATTTTCCCATGAGCTTGTGACTTCAAAAGAAAAGGGTCAAATGTCTTGAAATGAGATTTGTGGCTTTGGCTAGTAAGGCCTAATTATTGAGGCTTGGTTGATTTCGTGAAAATATTTTCAAAAGGATTTAAAAGAGAAGAACTTGATTTTGTCTTCAAAATTTCTTGTAAGGTGTGTGCTGGGTGACTTTTTGGTTACTCATGCGTGGTTTTTTTTGTTGTGATTTTTAGGTTGTAGATGCAGACAAGCAACTTTTGGTGAGTCTAGTGCATATAGCCGGAGTCTCGTTGCCGCACACATAGGTTCCTAGTAGTTTAAATGCTTTTGATTAGCCTTTAATTTCCTATAATTTAGTTTTAAATTATGTTAAAATTATTTAGGTTAATGTGTTTATGTTGGTAACGACACGGGTCATTACAGTTTATTTCAGTTATTTATTTATTGTTGTTGAGTGTACTTAGTTTCATTTGCATGATTAGCATAATTGTAATTTTAATAAAAAGATAAAAAATGAAATTGTGTAGCTAGGTTGGGTCATAGCGACTTAGGGGTCGTTACACAACCAGAACTCTGTGTTCTGGTGCTAAGGTGTAGGACACCTACTAACTCATGTCCTTTAGGAGCACAACCGTATCAATATCCAACACAACTAAGCAATGCCACTGAGTGCCTCTTTCAATGCACCCCACACAAAACCAATCAATTCTAGATCCAGAGACAACATCATAATTTATATTAGCCATTCTAAACCAGTAAGGGAAAAGACTTGTTACTACTAAGTCATTTCGTCTTTTATGACCTCTATGTCTCAAGTGAAATCTTGCTAATTTTTTTTAGGTCATTCCTAAACTATTCTAATGATTATCCTAATTATTATTGTTCTAATCTAATTACCCTTCCAAGATTAATACATATATACATCCATATATATATATATATATATATATATATAGACACACACACGCACATACACACACACACATACATACATACATACATAGATGTGTGTGTGTGTGTGTGTATTAATCAACTCTTAAAACACTTAAAATTGGTTCAGGACCTGGTTCGACATACCAGACAAATTCGGTATACTGAAATTCCCTAATTCGACGTATCGGATTATTTTGGTATGCCGTTTCAAGCGATTTCTGAATCGTGAAATCTGCCCTGAAGCCCCGTTTGCTAGAGTTGGGACCTTGGGCGGACTCACTTTCGGTGAACCACAATTTCTTGCAAAAATCTTCACACCAAGCATTCTAAGTCTACTTTCATTTGGGACAAATTTCATTAAAATCCATTAAGTGTAGCTTCAGATATTAAAATCATAAGCTGGGAAGCTCATTTGAAAACACAATATCATCCTTCATGAAAATCCAACAAATTCACCCAAAAATTTGTGGAATCCTACAACTCCTTGAAGCTAAGCTATACTCATTAACCATTGAATTTACAAAAATCTACTCATTCCTCATGATTTAAAATCATATAAAAGAGAAAGAGATGGGACGTGTACTAGGTGAGGACTCTCGCAAACTCCCGCCCTCTCCAACGAGCCTTCCTTCTCTAGCTCTCGTGGCTTCCGGCGAGCTTCTTCGCCCCTCTCGCGGCCACCTGTCCCTTAGCTCTCTTCTCCTTCACTTCCCTACCATCTCCTTTTCCTCTTCATTTTCTTCTTTTTCTCCGTTTTGTCTTCAATCTTTCTTTCTTTTTTTCCTTTTCTTCTGGCTCTTTTCAACCCATGCATGGCATCCATGCCCTACACCGCCCTCCCCCACGTAGCCCATTTGTTTATTTAACTTTTTGCATGAATTTTGCACAAACACCCTAGAGAAGGAGGAAATGCCTCAGACACCCATAATTCAGAAAATAACTTATGAATTGGGGTCTCGGCGACACTGTGGTAGCCAGCACCATTCCATCTTTCGTCCCGCACACCCATGGTCATCTCGCACCATAGCCAGTGACTTTCACAAAAATGACTTAATCATTAATTAATTATTATTAATCATGATTAAGTAGGAAGGTTAAGGTTCAGGATGTCACAATTGTATATCTAGACTGATAGGCTTCGTTTAGTAATCTCTATTTCACTTCTTCTACTTGAAGCATATACAGACGCAAATCATATCTAAGGCTTCCATCCACACCAATAGAGAAATAAGATGTCTTTCCCGCCTCCAGCTTCTTCCAAATTTCCTACACAAAGGAGTCCAAATGCTGAACTATCACAATTGCTTCCAATAACCTTGGGCGAACAGACAGATTTGCCATTTAAGCTCTAGTGAGTCCCTAAGACTACCTCCAAGGTCTACATTCAACCAACCCTTCCAGCAAATGTCATTCCTTGATCATCAAGCTGGCCACAACATGGGTGTGTTTACTTAATGCATCCACGACCACATTTGCCTTTCCTTGGTGGTAGGATAGACTGAAGTCATAGTCCTTGACATATTCCACCCACCTCTGCTATCTCAGGTTCAGATTCTTCTATGTGAAGACGTACTTCAAACTTCGATGATTCGTGAATACCTTGAACTGTTTGTCATATAGATAGTGCCTTCAAATCTTCAGTGCAAAAACAATTGCAGCCATCTCCAAATCATGGGTGGGGTAATTCCTTTTATGGTCTTTCAACTGACATGAAGCATACACCACTATCCTTCCATGTTGCATCAAAACGTACCTCAATCTGGTCCCACAGGCATCACTATATATTGTAAAACTGCCACTCCCAAAAGGTAATGTGAAGATTAGAGATGTGACTAGATAGACCTTCAGCTCATTGAAGCTCTCCTCGCACTATCAATCCTATATGAATGGAACTTCCTTTCAAGTCAGTCTGGTCAAAGGCACTGCAATCTTGGAAAAATCTTTGATAATATCCTGCCAAACTCAAAAAACACCTGATCTCTATGACATTCTGTAACACCCCGAACCAGAGTACGCTACCTAAATCATAGTATCACAAGCAATAACAATAATTACAGCATTAATTAAATAATTAATACCAACTAAGACTCACCTGTAGGAACAATGTGCGGCTAGTGGCTCCTACATGGGTATCGGGACTAGACTACATCACCTGCACCTGAAACCAAACAAAGCACACGTGAGTGACATCTAAGTCACTTAGTACGCTCTCCACACAGAAAACCACGGCAAAACAACAAGAAAACACAAACCTGAATTATTACAAAACACGGTTTTCAAAATTCATTTCAGAACATCATTTCTTTTTAAAACATTTGGAATTTCTATTCCAAAACAAGTATTTTTCAAAAGCTCACATTTTCTTTTCCAATTTATGCATCTCTAAAACCTTTTAATATATTTCGAGAAATCCATATTCTCGACCAGATCCAGCCTAAAACACAGGGTCTCACAAGGCTTGAAACAAATCCATTTACATTGGCTGGCAATTGGTTAAAACATGATGCATATTCCTTGCTAGAATCTAAGGACCAGACACAAGTCTCATTCTAGTTAAAATCACATATTTTATTTCCACTTTTCTTATTAGTATTACCTTGATTAGAGGTAACCAGACACACAAGCAGTAGGTGAGGACACCATTTCCCCTACCTTCCTGCACTGCCGCGATGAAGTTCCTCTTGCGAGAGGACACCGCTTCGGCCAACAGGCTTCAATTTCAATTCATATGCAAGGGGATACGCCTTTTTATAACGTCCCATCGGTCGCTCGAACACCTAGGTTTGTGTACCCAGGCTCAGCCTACACTATCTCAAGCTCAATGACCATGGTCGTATCTAACAATTAGTTTCATATCAATTTGTCGACACGAACCTCTCGTGGTCCCACACTGGCAACCACGGTCGTATCTGACAATTAGTTTCATTAAAGTATCATTCTCCTACTACATTGTCGACACCAACCCCTCGTGGCTCCAGAACACATTATTATTTTCTTTGTTTTTCAAAACTCTTGAGTTGTCTTTTAAAACTATTACACATTGTCTTTTCTTTGCAACGAATCATTCCCATGCAAACACGACCCTCCATTTGGATCACAGGCTCAACATTATACAAAAACTAGGCATTCCTATTCATTATTGGGATTCATGCCCAAAAATCATATTAAACCAAATATTTATCAATTTCTTTCATTTTTGGGGGCTTCAAGCCCAAAACCATACTCAATTTCATTTATTTAATTCTATATTCCTCCATGTCATCTACATGGGGAAAACTTTATTAATATATGCTCATTATCCATTCAAAACTATTTATTTCCATTTTTCATAATCATTATTTCATTTGGGCTAAGGGTCAGGTTCAACAGACCGAACCAGATCGGTATACCGAACTGGCATCAAACACCTAGAACGGTCAACCGAAACTGAGGATCGGTCATCCGAAAATCCCTGCTTCGGTCGATCGAAACACCTTCGATCGATCAAAATCCCCTAAAAAGGAAGACTAGACATTTTCAATCTTTTCAATTAGGGTCTCTGGTCGAATACTGACAGAAAAATGGTATGCCGATCCAAAATCAGCATACTGAAATTTCCAATTTCAGTAAACTTCCCCTGTGTTCTACCCATTCATTTGCTGGAATTGGGATCTCCGACGGACCTAACAAACATACTACATAAATTAGGAATAAAACATGAGGTGTAGACTCTTGAGTCTACTTCAAAACCCCTCAAATCATTGACAAATCCATTGAGCATGCTATCCACACGAAAATCACAAAGACATGAAGCTCATTATTCGACTACTGTAGCATGCATACCAAAAATGCGCATAAATTCACAAAAAAATTCGTCCTAACCATTGGATCTCTACAAGTACACATCATACATTCCATTCCATGCATTTCTATCATTTTTCCATGATTTATCATGTTTTAATGCTTATTTTCATGCATTAGGGCCATTAAACTCAAAATGTAGAACGAGAGAGAGAGAAGGAACACGTACCTCTCACAGCACTCTGGCGACCTCCCTGCCTCTCCCTGGTTTCCGACGCAGCCCCGTCACGACGCACACCTCTAACCTCACCCCCTCTCCCAAGCAGCACTGGTTCTCCTCCTCCCTTCGCTCGACTCGCCTCTCCTCCACTTGCCCCCTTCTTTCGGCTCCCATTCCTCTTTATCTCTTCTTCTTCCTCGCATCACGCCAACCGTCAGCCCCATCACCCTCTCGACGGAGGAGACAGGACAACACGAGTTTTCTATGGTGGCATGGGTGAGGAGAGAAGAAAGAAGAAAGAAAAGATAGGGGAGAAGGAGGAGTCTCGCGCGTGAGGGGTGGGGAGAGAGGAAAGAAAAGAAAAGGAAAGAGAAAGGAGAAAAGGACGAGCATGTAAACCGAGGCAACTGTGCATCCTTTGACCAGATTCCACATTGGTCCCACAACACAAATAGGTGCATAGAAAGCCAATAAACTCCTGCACACACCCTAAAAACAACAGATTATCCATTAATAAATAATTTATACAATATCACAATTAATTACATGGTTTATAATTAAAAATGGATAATCAAGCCCAGGTGTTACATCCTTAGGTCTGACCCAACTGCTTACTACTTTCACCTTGGCTGGATCCACGTTGATTCCCTCTCTCGAGATGATATGGTCAAGAAATGCGACTTCTTGCAGTCAAAACACGCATTTAGAGAACCTTGCATAGAGTTGATGCTGCCTCAGCGTCTCTAGCACAGTCCTCAAATGTATTTGATGGGTCTCTACATCAGAGGAGTATACCAACACGTAATCAACAAATACTTCCACAAATTGATCCAAGTAGAGTTGAATACCCTATTTATCAAGTCCATAAAGGCAGCTAGTGTATTCGTCAACTCGAAGGGATGACTAAGAACTCATAATGGTCATATCGAGTCCGAAAGGTTGTCTTGTGCACCTCTAATTCTTGGATCCGAAGCTGGTGATATCCCAATTTCAAGTCAATCTTTGAAAAGACCGAGACTCCTTACAGTTGATCAAACAGATCATTTGTCCTGAGCAATGGGTATTTGTTCTTCACGATAATCTAATTCAGCATCCGATAATCTAGTTCAGCATCCGATAATCTATACACTATCGGAGTGAACTGTCCTTCTTTACAAACAACATAGGTGCACCCCAAGGTGATACACTTGACATGATAAATCCTTTGTCTAGTAACTCTTGTAGTCGATTTCTAAGCTCTCTCAATTCTGCAATTGCCATTCTATAAGGAGTTTTCAAGATAGAACCTGATTCTAGCACCAAATCAATCAAGAACTCTACTTCTCTATGTAGTGACGTAATAAGTAACTCCTCTAGGAAAACATCAGGGTACTTTTGAACAACTGGTATATTTTGTATCCTTAGAGTAGGTCAAGAGGATATCATCACACTGGCCAAATATTTCACACAGCCTCTTGCCAAGTGGCGGTAGGCTTTTATTGCCAAGATTACCTTCTTTGGTTCTCTCGGTCTTACACCTTGCACCATACACTATCCTTGGCCTGGATATTCCGCCAATACTCTCTGCTTGGCATAGTCAACTATTACTAAATGTTGTGCTAGCCAGCCCATGCCCAAAATCACATTATACTCTTACATATCTATTATTATCAAACTGGCCTTGAAGTCCTTGTCTCCTAGCTTAACATTAACTGACCACAGATATCTTCATGCTAGGTTGTATTTTCCTAACAGAGTCACCACATCAATGTGAAAAGTCAACCTAGCCGACCTCTCTCCGATCTCAACAGCAAATGACTCAAAGATGAAGAAGAACGAACTCCCTAAGTTGAACAAAACTTTGACCATTTAGTCAGCCACTAGAAAAGAACATATTAATAATACATATCACATCCACAATCTATAATTATTATAAGGAACAATACTAGATACAAAACTACATAGAGAATGAAAAGATCTAGAATACATAGCTCATTACTACTCCTTACGCTCTACAATGTCTCCTAAAAGACCAGCATTAGGAGCAGTTATTGAGAATACTCGTCCATTAATTGGTTGGTGAGGTGTGTCCCTAGCTAGCTTTAGAAGGTCAGGACAACTCCGTTAGATATGCCTAGCCTTCCCAAAGTTGTAGCACACCACATTGTTTGAGTTCTGCTGTTGATGAGTATACTATGGCGTTATGTGCCCTGTCTTTCCACAAACGAAGTAAGATCTTTTTACTCAAAAGCTACTGCTCAATGGCAGATTTAGGATTTATTTTAAAGTGAGGCACAATTATACAAATAACAAATCTTTCAAAATAAATATAATAAAATTTAAATATTATTGAAATATCATTTCCAGAATCATAATGTTCCTCAATGTGGACACATACATTGAAAAGGTTTCATTGTCAATTTGATTGACTGTATCACATTCAATGTAAGCAACCAAAACAATCATTCAAGAAATCATCCCCTATTCTGTTCCTTAAACAACTTTTAATAATATTCATCGTAGAAAATACTCTCTTCATAGAAGTTGTTGGCACAAGCAATAACAATGCTAACTTCAATAATCAATATACT
>JAMKQA010000796.1:0-22845 GCA_024699735.1 Posidonia australis | reverse complement strand
ATGATTTCTTGTGCAAAGAAACAAAAAGAAAGACTATTTACAGGAACATTAAGGTGCAGAATTTTCTATTTAGATTGTATATGCAGAACATCCTATCATGGAATTCGTGTAAGCAAGAAGAAGAGGAAGATCAGTTCATATGAAGGCATGGCATATGTTATCTAATATAGGAAGTAAGTAAAAACAAAAGAATGCATGGAGGACCTACCTTGTCCAAGATGTTCCCTCTTGAAATATCAAAGATAATAAGATCTCTTGTTGCTTTGGAAGGGGTGGGAATTCTTCAAAATGCAAAGGAATGCTTGCGAAAACGAGACTGACTTGTAATAAACAGTAGATAGCTCAAGATGATAAGATCAGCTCTCAAGGTTAGATCATCAAGGGGGTCCCAAATGGTTGCCTATGGGTGTCCTTATATAGGAAATTCTCAAAGGTAACCCCTAGAGAATACAAGCAGTCTCGTAAACGAAGAGCCTGGGAAGATTCCATGGCATATTCGTTGGCGGAGGTAACAACCATGGGAGGTGGAAAGCCAGCAGCCAGCAGCGTGAGAAGGGGTTGTGCGCCAGCATGGTGCTTCGGCTAGGTGCGCCACTTCTGTGCTCCTGCTTGGTGAGCTAGCTAAATGCTCTACATTGGTGCTCTACCTTGATGCTCCACCTTGGTGCTCTCCCCTACCTATCTGGATTTCTAATTGGGCTGCAGGCCTGTTGCAAGCTTAGGGTTGGTCTGGCTAATGGGATTAGGTTTACCACATCCAAAGCAATATCTAGAAAGTTTATCTATGAGTCACCTCAAAATCGGGGTGTCTACAGAGTGCAATGCTGGAGCGATGTTGCGAAAAACTGAAGAAAACCTACGCACAGGGGAACCACTAGCAGGGGCATAATAAGTTGTTGGACTCATCAGCTAGATTATTAAGGTTATCAACCTAAGGAAGCGGGACATGACAAGTCAGCCAAGTCTTGTCAACTTGGATGCCAGACAATTGGACAGTTGTCAATCGAGTAGTTGGGGGTACCAGTCCAAAGAAAAGAGGCATGACAAAACATTTGGTTTGTCAAGCAAGAAAGGAGGCCTTGTCCCTATGGACTTAAGGCGAGCAATGGGATTTTGCACCTACGAAGATCCAGGAGAGAAAAGGATAGGATATGACCTCGACTGCCTAGTCAAAGGTCGAATTTAACCACCTGGTCAAAGTCAAGTGAAAGGATTTCGCACCCGTGAAAATCCAGGAAAAAGGAAGGGATATGACCTCGACTGCCTGGTCAAAGGTTGGCTTTGATCGCATAGTCAAAGTCAAGCAAGAGGATTTTGCACACGCGAAAATCCAAGAAATGGATATAACCTTGACCTCTCGGTCAACGGTGAAGCCGAAAGGATTTCGCACCCGCAAAGATCCAGGGAAGAGGATACAACCTTGACTGCCCGGTCAAAGGTCAAGCCAAAAGGATTTCACACCCACGAAGATCTAGGGAAGAGGATATGACCTTGACCGCCCGATCAAAGGTCAAGCCAAAAGGATTTCACGCCCGCGAAAATCCAAGAAAAAGATAGGAACTCGACCGCCAGGTCAAAGGTTGACTTTGACGGCCCGGTCAAAATAAAGTGACAGGATTTTGACCCTGTGAAAATCTAGCAAAAAGGATATGACTTTGATCGCCCGGCCAAAGTCAAGAGAAAGGATTTGGTGCTTGCGAAAATCCAAGAAAAGGTATGACCTTGACTGCTCGGTCAAAGTTGGACTTTGACCGCCTGGTCAAAGTCAAGCGAAAGGATTTTGTGCCTGCGAAAATCCAGGAAAAACGGACAAGATAGCAGGATCTCACCCCCTTGGAATGAGAATCTGAAAAGAAAAGTGATAATCCCTGCATTGTCCCCCAGGAAGGAGATAGACTCGGGTTTGCATCTTCGAAGGGCAAAAGGTAATTATGCATGCTACCGGCTCAAATGCATTGAAACTCATGTACTTGCTGAATTGCGTGTGAAATATTCTTTGAAGAAATTTTGCTGTGGATTTAAACTCATCTAGCACTGTTTGCGAGTTTTGAAAAGGTTAGGACCTATTCGTAATTTCCCTAAACTAAGGGACATTATTGCAAATTAGCCCTATATGATAACTTTTTGATGGTTGTACTGCTTTTTTGCTACGATATTTGAAATTCTGCTGAGTGTTTGCAAATTTCTATTCGAATATGATGCCTCACACCCTTTGTGGGCTATTTGTACAAATTTCACGGTGTCAAGGGGTTTTCTGCAAATTACCCTATCTGGTGAACTTTTGAATACTGTGCCCTTATTTTCTTGTTACATTTTGCCTTTCATATGCAAGCTGTAGAGTGCTGAGGATTAAAACGCAATTTTCGTGGCCATTTTGCATTTTAGACCTTGGAAATTAAACTATTTGCATTGCTGGTATATGACGGGGTCCACTGGATAACTGTTGTAAGGGCCAAATCATGTTTTCCATGCAGGGATATCCAACCATGGCGACACCAAAACACTGCTCCAATGTTCTACAAATATGGATTGGTGCATTAATTGTCGAGGATTGTGAGCAACTGTGGGTTTGGGGCATATCCTCTTCGTTGTTGAACATTGCCTAGGTGGAGGTGAACTAGCACTTGTTATGTGCTGCGGCTAGATTCTGGAAACCTGCTTTCCATATATTTCGCTTTGGGAAAACGGAACTTACTCTTACCTTGGAGGAAGTTTGACGGATCTACGGCCTATCATCGTACATGTCACCACCCGTTTTCACACGTTGTGACAGTTATTCTTCTGTTCTGAGCCAGCTGACGAGTTTATCCCAAAGTGCTTGTGAGAAAAGCCTCATCTGCGAGGACGAGTCGGCTTCGATGCTGTGCCTAGATTATTTCGACAAGATTGCCAATAACCAGGCATCAGTGGGCAACTTATGGCTTCGTGGCTTTGTAATGTGCTTCCTTAGAGAGCTCATCTTCAGTCACGATCGGATGATAGTTGCCATTGAGGTCGTAGAGGTAGCATTAGCCGTGATTGTAACCATGCCGACGATAGCCTCGGGCGTGGCGTGAAAGGCCAAATACGTGAGGGCCAACAAAGTCATGGCAAAAAGCGATAAAAACAACGATAAAATGCGGGAGTCGCTACCTAGTCTACTTAAAAATGAGAGACAAGGAAAACTATTTTAAAACAATAAAATTATGCAACAAACCAATGGAAAAGGTCATCATGAACCAAAAAAATGGGTAAGGATCCCTGTTATGCACGGGGAAGGTATTAGGCACCCCCGTGCGTCTGAGAAATTAGTCTTTCATGGTTCCTTCATTTACTTATGTGGAAATGTTGGCTTTACAGCCTGTTTCTGTTCGCCCAAGGATGATATGCAATGCAATACTACATGCAAGTTGTGCCTTATGCTAAATATGGGTAAAAGACTGTGAGGTGTGTCCTAACGCTCTGAAAAGTCATTCAAGTCACAAATCGAACATCGGCACTAAGATATTGTACCAATATAACCACGGATCCACTAACACAGAATGACTATCATCCTCGCTTTATTACATGTGAAATCTGGGTTAACTTGCATGGATGAGCATAAAACTGTGCAAGTACTATCCTGGTATATCGAGGCGAAAACATGAGAAAAACTAGTGACAAAATCAAGCGGGAAACATGCTAAATGGTATGCTAAAATGCCACTATTGGAGCACTAGAACAGCTAGGTGCGCCTATCTAGTGCGCCAGATAGGTGCGCCTGTATAGTGCTCCTGCTTGATGCGCCAGTTCTGTGCTCCACTAGTGTGTGCTACTTTAGTGCACCAGTTTTGTGAGACCCATAAATTTAGAGCAGACAGTGACTGACTGGTGTATCAGGTCTATATCAAATCTTACAAAATGTGCCTCTCGCAAATGCACATATGTTCACCACCTTTCTATCAAGTCACAAAGAGAGGGATGATAACCAATGATATTATGATATGGGTCTTGTGTTCAAGGGCAAGAAATCTCACACAAGACCATAAGCTCCTATTTTGATAAAACCCAAAGAACTCCAGTTATGCCACTTGGGGTCTGAATCTTGAACTGGTGCAAAAGAATTCCATAGACAAGAGCCTCGAAAGGCAACTAGTTCACTAGACCCAAGTGGCAAGCCTACTTTACTAGATGCAAAACTAATGCAACCAGAGTTATTACATGATGGAACTATGCAAGCATGATCAGGGTATATGCAAGAGCAAACACTAGAAAAATCAGAGTCCAAGATAAACAGAAAAACATGCAAACCATGATGCAAAACTTAATTATTTGCATCTTGCAACCAACCTGGTGCGCCAGTTTGGTGTACCATGATGCTACACTTCAAATACTCTGTTTCAGACAGCAACCCAAATCTAGAGCCTGGGAAGAATGCATGTGATTAACTATGCTAATGACCATTTAGAGGACTAACCTAGATGCCAGGGAACACTATCACACTAATCAACCAAGCCTAAAATATTCCTCTCACTCTCTCCCTATCCATGCATGTTTATGGGTTCCCTTAGATTGTTACAGCCAGGGCTGGCTCTAAAGGTGCATGGAGACACCCTAAATGACTGAAAAAATGTGGAAAGTCTACATGGCATGTGAGGGGTGTGCCACAGCCCATATTCAGTGGTTGATAGCCTCATAGGGGCCTTGATCCACCACCAAAACACCAAAAAGTGCAAATAAACACACAAGTAGACAAGCAGTGCGAACACTCTTACACATAACATACATGAACCATCATCAAGACAAATAAACAGCGTAAACGACCAAACTAAATCGTAGATAACCAAGCCACAGTCGAGTTCATAGCATGATATCTTATTCAAAATAGCCTAGAGAAAGAAATGAACAAAACATGAGGTAGGGAGGTACCTAAGGTGTTTCTCTCCTTTGGTGGCTCAAGTTGTCTCCTTCTTGCTACTTTTGACACGACTGAGGGTGCTCAGGGATGCAGTGGATGCTCTAGAGGTAGGTGCACTGGTTGCCAAGAGAGGTTAAAGTGTGGTGCGTGGGGAGCTTTTAAAGGAGGTGGAAAATGTTGAGCCATGGATTCCAAGGGACGTGAAGGCCAAGAGACCCTCGTAGGCTTGTAGGGGAATGTCAAATCAAGTGAGGGCCAAAGTGTCCATTCATACATGGAGGTTACAAGTGGAGAAAACGAATAGCTAACAGCCAGCGCCCTGAAACAGGGCTGTGCGCCAACATGGTGCGCCATATAAGTGCACCAAGATGGTGCACCGAATTGGTGTGCCATGATGGTGCTCCATATTGGTGCTCCATTATGGTGCTCCACATCAGTGCTTTGGAACAATGCTCTCCATTGGTTCACCTAAATGATGCACAAAGTATGGGTTTAAATTTACCACTTGGCTACTTGGATTATCGACTGGACCATGGGCTTGTGGTCGTGGTTTGGTGTTATAGTCTCGGGTAATCAAGATGTCAGATAGGGTTCAAATGTGGTTAGGCCTGTCGTGTCCGAAGTAGCATCCTTCTGGAGAGTTTGCCTACGAGCCGCCTCTAAATTGGGGTGTCTACAAATGCCCCTCCCTGAGTGAGGTTGAGGGATGGAGGGAACCGAGACCGATGCTCAGGGATGACAGGATATCCCTATTTTGAGGCTACGAAGAGGTGATGTTTGTTGTAGGCGCTGTGTCATTTATCCGATGGATGCACTGAAGGTCATGACCTGTTGCCAAATGCAAAAGTGCAACTAAAATGTTGAAAATCAATGCAATGTCAATGCAGTGATGAACTAAAATGCCGATGCGAGAGTTGGTGCTAAATATAAATGCCATGTTGATGCTAACGTTATACCCAAGAATAGGTGTCGAAAGTCAATGCAATGTCGGTGCTTATGTTGAAGCGATATTGCGAAAACTAAAGAAATACGAGTACAGGGGTACTAGTGGAAGGACATGATAAGTTGTCGGACTTATCAGTCGGATTATTAAGGTAACCAACCCAAGGAGGCGGGACATGACAAGTCAGCCAAGCCTTGTCAACCTGGTCGCCGAACAACTTGACGGTTGTCAATCGAGTAATTGGGGGTACCAGCCCAAAGAAAAAGGGGCATGACAAAACATAAGATTTGTCAAGCAAGAAAGGAGGTCCTGTCTACACGGACTTAGGGCGAGCAAAGAGATTTTGTGCCCACGAAGATCCAGGAGAGAAAAGGATACGACCTCGACTGCCCAGTGAAAGGTCTACTTTGATCGCTCGGTCAAAGTCAAGCTAGAGAATTTCGCGCCTGCAAAAATCCAAGAAAAAGAAAGGAATATAACCACGACCGCTCAGTCAGAGGTCGATCGCCCAGTCAAAAGTCAAGCAAAAGGATTTCGCGTCCGAAAAAATCCAAAGAAAAGGAAGGGACCTCGACTGCCTGGTCAAAGGTCGACTTTGACCTTCCGATCAAAAGTCAAACAACAGGATTTCGCACCTGTAAAAATCCAAGGAAAAGACCTCGACTGCCTGGTCAAAGGTCGACTTTGACCGCCTAGTCAAAAGTGAAACAATAGGATTTCACGCTTGTAAAAATCCAAGGAAAAGGAAGGGACCTCGATCGTCCAGTCAAAGGTCGACTTTGATCGCCTTGTCAAAAGTAGGATTTCGCGCCTACAAAAATCCAAGGAAAAGGAAGGGACCTCGACCGCTCGGTCAAAGGTTGATTTTTGACCGCCTGGTCAAAAGTCAAACAGCAGGATTTCGTGCCCGCGAAAATCTAAGGAAAACGAAGGGACCTCGACCGCTGGGTCAAAGGTCAACTTTTGACCACATAGTCAAAAGTCAAATAGTAGGATTTTACGCCTGCGAAAATCCAAGGAAATGGAAGCAACCTCGACCGCTTGGTCAAAGGTTGACTTTTAACCGCTTGGTCAAAGTCAAACAACAGGATTTCGTACCTATGAAAATCCAAGGAAAAGGAAGGGACCTCGACCGATCGGTCAAAGGCCGACTTTGACTTCCTGGTCAAAAGCAGGATTTCGTGCCTACGAAAATCCATGGAAAAGGAAGGGACCTTGACTGCCCGGTCAAAGGTCGACTTTTGACCGTTGGTCAAAAGTCAAACAGTAGGATTTCGCACCTGCGAAAATCCAAGGAAAAGGAAGGGATGTCGACCGCCTGGTCAAATGTTGACTTTTGAACGCCTAGTCAAAGGTCAATCAGTAGGATTTCGTGCCCGCAAAAATCCACGGAATAGAATGGGACCTCGACTGCTCGGTCCAAGGTTGACTTTTGACCACTTGGTCAAAAGTCAAATAGTAGGATTTCGCATCTGCGAAAATCCAAAAAAAGGAAAGGATATGACCTAGACCGCCCGGTCAAAGGTCAACTTTGACCGCCCGGTCAAAAGTCAAGCAAATGGATTTCACGCCAGCGATAATCCAAGAAAAAGGACATTAAAGCAGAATCTCATCAGCCTGGAATGAGAATCCGAAAAAAAAGTGATAATCCCTGGATTGTCCCCTAGGAAGGAAGTAGGCTCTAGTTACGCTCTGGAGGGCAAAAAGGTAGTTATGCTCACTGTTGCCTCCATGGCACGGAAACCTGTATTCTTGCTGAGATTCCTGTGAAATATCCTCTGAAGGAACCTTGCTGGAGTTTCAATCTCACTTGGCATTGTTTGCGAGTTTCGCAAAAAGGTTAGGGCTTATTCGTAATTCTCTAAAATTGAGGGACTTTAATGCAAATTAGCCTGATATGACAAATATCTAATGGTTGTATTGCTGCTGTGCTATGAATTTTGAAATTTTGCTAGGTATTTGCAAATTTCTGCTCATATATGATTTCTCATACCTTTGTGGGCTATTCTGCAAATTTCACGGTGTTAAGGGGGTTTTCTACAAATTACCCTATCTGGTGAATTTTTGAAGACTATGCGCTCATCTTCTTGACATTTTGCATTTTGCCTTTTACATGTAAGTTGTGGAGTGCTAAGGGTCAAAACGTAATTTTTACGGCCATGCTGCTTTTTTAATCCTGTATATGTTTTGTTATTGTTGTTGCAGGTTGGGGACGCAAATTGGGTAATGTGGTGTCATTGGGCCTCTATGCTTGACCATTTTCACTGCCTACCTGAGTTTTTTGCAGAATTGTTTGCTCCACCGGTCTCCTTTTGGTGGTTTGCTTTGCTTTCCGGCCACCCACGGGCATTATAACTTCTTTCGAGCATTGGTGGAAAGATGGAGGTTTGAGACACATACTTTCCATTTTTCATTTAGAGAGCTGACGGTACTACCTGATCAATGCACCCTGCTGATGGGTCTTCCATTCGGTGATGAGCTGATCATTGGGGAGACCACTCATGGGATGCATCTGGCTCTCACGTACTTGGGCCGCATTCCTCCAAAGCCATCGCGGGGGAAGCATATGATCACTATGGGTTGGCTTCGGGAGTGGGATCAATTCTGGCCCAACCCGGAACTTGGCAGTGATGAGGCCGATTACATACTCTGGCACTTCTTACTGGATCTGCTTGCCATGATCTTCTGTGATTCTTCTGCCTATTGCATCTATGCTGATTGGCTCGCATATCTGACCAACCTAGAGTACTTGGACCACTATGACTAGGCTGGAGCTAGCTACACATGGCTGATCTGTGGGTTGGACAACGTAGCTAGGCTGGGTCGTCGGTCTCATGTGGGACTGTACCCCTTGCTTATTGTATGTACTAGTGAAAATTTATTTCCTTTTTGCAAATTTTTTGATAATAGCTGATAACTAACTTTCTTTCTGTTTGCTCTTGCTAGTACTGGGCTATGAAGCATATCACGCAGGGGCACTGCTTTGGTTGCCTCCGGGATGAGCTTCTTCCCTTGCCTCGTCAGTGGGTCGAGCCCAACCACCACACTGCTGCTGGGGTCTATAGTTACGAGTCCTACCGATATTTTCTGGATTTCGTAGAGCTCGAGGATGTAAGTTTTATTACATGAATTTTATTTCTGCATATCAGTATCTACCTGCATTTCTTATTAATGTACTTTTTGCAAACAGGTACACCTACGCCCATTATTGAGATACGATGGGTTTAACTGGGCACCTCTGAACTCCGACCACGTTCTTAGAGACAAGCAGGTGAAATTTTACTATATGAAGAAGTTGGCCTACTTCCTCATGGGACGAGTGAGGCATCAGTTCCTCAATGAATTTTGCATCCCCGCTCCTCCTCCTACAGACATGGATCTCCAGGTCCCGTCTTGTGCTATCGCTAGGAGTCGACACACGATAGCTAGATAGGCACATTCTTCAAGAAGTCAACTACACCGACTATTTAGCATGGTACAGGCGGGTGAAGAAGCCCTATCTTTTCTAGGAGGCTGTGCACGACAGTCAGCGCAAGATGTGGTATGCCTCCAACTGGGCTAAGGTAAAGACCTTGTACCCTTTGCTTAAATAAATTTCATCCACATAAAAGGTCCGATCTAACCCATGTTGTGTTTTACTTCCACAAGGCTTCGAGGAGAAATTTGCCTCCTTTTATGAGGACATCAGGCGAAAATGGGTATGACGGCCTTTATTTTTGCTTATATATCTCATTTTATTCATGCCATAAGTTCACTTGACATTTTTGCAAATTCGTGCAGGAACTGAGGTGGTGAAACATCATATGGGTACTTCCCTCTAACTTTCCTTTAATAGCATACTTTGGCATTTTGGCAAATCTAACATGCTTTTGGTAATCTTTCAACAGGACTACCCAGCCAACGAGGTGAATGCGGCCACCAGTGGGGAATTCACCTTGGAAGTGTCTGAGGAGGACCGCTCTGACATCGAGGTTTCACAGAGGGTCCTAAGCTCTTCTGCTTGCTCTCAGTTTTGTACTGCATGGTATTCGCGCCGGATAACTCGACGGGGGGCTCGACTCTTCGCTAAGAGTGCCCAGGTGAGATCTTCCGACGAGAAGGAGTCCGACGAGGAGTAGGAGATTCCTTTGTTCTAATTTAGTCTTCTTTTGTCACTCTTTGTGTATGAATGCTACGACTTGTACTCTATGAACAATGTAATTTGTGTTTCAATTGTGCATGAATGCAAATCTGTTTTGGAATGTAGCCCTCCTCTTGGGTATTTATTTGTGTATATAGAATGTATGCTTCCTTGCAGGTCTTGAAGAATTGCGTCGGTTTGGGCAAGCTTGAGTTTTTAAAGGAGGTTCTGCTAGCAGTTTGAATGGTGGTGCGCCAACGATGTGCGCCTGCTTCGTGCGCCAACTTGGTGCGCCTGTTTATGCACCAGCTTTAGGCGCCAGCTTGGTGCACTCTGTTCAGAATGTCAGCCTGCTTTCCTTTTTTGTTGCAACTCCTCTTTCTTTTCTATATTATTTCGTATTCTCCAATGAAATCCGCCGCCTCTCCTACTGCAAACACCGTTCTCAAGCCTTCAAACATCCTTCAAGCTTCATTTTTTTTCCCTCCCGGTGCCGGTTATGCTCTTTCTCGGCTTGCAATGGTATGTGATCTTGCCCATTTTCTTTGATGTGACAATGGAAAAATGATCCTCCTTGAGAGGGTTCTTTATATTTACACAGATTCACATACTACTCCTTCAATTTGATCTTTAGGTTGTATCTTTGTTGCTCATATTCTTTCATATCTTGCAAAGGGAAAAAAACTACATATATCAGTTTTTCATCATGCTTTTGTTTCTTGCAATGGGAAGAAGCTATATGCTTTTATTTCTATCATTTTCAGATTTGCTGCATATTTTCTCATTTTTCTATCATTTCTCGGATTTGTGAACTTGTTTGGTCCTCTCTATCTTGAGAAATCATTTGACTATATGACTTTCTGTTCTGCCTAAACTTGATTTTTACATTATTCCCATTATGTTTTGATCTAACATTTATCTTCATAATTTCCATGTAGGGGTATCCGACCATGGTGACACCAAAACACTGCTCTGATGTTCTGCAAATATGGATTAGTGCACTAACTGTTGAGGATCGTGAGCAACTGCGGGTTTGGGGCATATCCTCTTCGTTGTTGAACATTGCCAAGGTGGAGGTGAACTGGCACTTATTATGCGCTGCGGCTGGATTCTGGAAACCCGCTTTCCATGTATTCCACTTTTGGCAGATGGAACTTATTCTCACCTTGGAGGAAGTCCAATGGATTTGCAGCCTATCGCCATACATGTCACTACCCGTTTTCATGTGCCGTGACAGTTATTCTTCTGATCTGAGCCTGTTAACGGGCTTATCTCGAAGCGCTTGCGAGAAAAGCCTCATCTGCAAGGATGGGTCGACTCCAATGTTACACTTGGATTATTTTGACAAGATTGCTAGTGATCGTGTGTCATTAGGTAGCTTGTGGCTCCATGGCTTTGTAGTACGTTTCCTTGGGGAGCTCATCTTCAGTCATGGCTGGATGACAGTTGCTATTGAGGTGGCAGAGGTAGTGCTGGCCATGATCACCCACCAAGTTGAACTTGACCCCATTCTTATGATAGAGACCTATGTC
Organism: Posidonia australis; assembly: GCA_024699735.1. NCBI lineage: Eukaryota > Viridiplantae > Streptophyta > Magnoliopsida > Alismatales > Posidoniaceae > Posidonia > Posidonia australis. Next base: position 11,374 of record JAMKQA010000796.1, on the reverse strand, counting down.
AGCTTGGATCAGGCATTGAAGCGTTCCCGACATTTCCATGGTTGCGGCGCCTTAGTGCAAGTATGCCAACTCTGTTACTTTAGTGATTTACTGTGCTTATCTAACTACCCTACCTCTTTTCTGACAGACTTGGCTTGCTGCCCACATGGGGGTGGAAGTCCTAAGCCCCCAACACTCTGTCTTCGACTCCTACAATCGCACCAATCATTCACACACTCTTCCTAGCATCCACGAGCTATGCCAAAGACTGCGGAATCTTACTGATGATACTGTAGTTTGGTGCATTCTGTTCACAACTGCAAAGTCCTTCACTATCTTCTTAAACAACTGCGATATGCGACTGGTTTTCCTTCCAGGGCTTACGGGCGGTGTGGAATACCATCCTGTCCATGCTCTACGTCAATTTGGCTTTTGTTAGGATTCAATTGAGCAAAGCCCAATGCCCAACCGCTTCAAAGGATACGCTCTCGGTTCTAACACGACAACTTCCGAGTTGGCTCGCCTGATGCATGGTGGCATTCAAACTTCTGGTCTTGCCATTACTGAAGGTTTGGATTGCACAGCAGAGTACAAGGCCGAAATTCGAGAAACTTGGCCTATAAATGAACTTCCTCCTGGTGTCACTTCATCTATAGGAACTGGCAACTCAAAAAGAGCAAGAGTCAACTGATTGTAACTTGAGAGTCCACTGCCATCAAGTGAGCAAATTTTGTACAACTGATGAGCTATAATAAAGGACAGTCTTGTTTCTACACTGTATCATTCCTAAATCTGATTTGGTCTGTCTTTGCAATGAATCTATGCTTTATATAACAAGCAGTTTGTGTTGGCCCACATGCTCCTGACAGTAGCACTATCTCAGTGATCTTTTTGACTTAGAAAGGTAGCTAGCATGCCTTTAGCCAAAGACCTATTTCCAACCAAAGAGCAGTTAACATGCCACTGGTTAAAGCTCCCTTTTTTGCCAATATTGCAACTCAAAAGGCAGCTGACATGCCCCTAGTTGGACCATGGGCAAACGCCTTGCAAAGCGATACAAAATATAAACGAGATGCGATCTAAAATGCCGAATGTCAAATGACTTATACAAGACTTATGAGATGGAAGTGAGATTTATGCATGGTTTATAGAAAATATTGGTGCCCTCGGCGCCAAGGAAGCCTTTATTGCCTGCTACAAGGAACTAGAATGCCCTCAACTCACCTGGCACTACCTAGATCCTTGGGTTTATGGTGGCTCGCACTCACTAATGGACTGTGGAGATAAAACGGGCTCCATGCCAAACTCCTAGGGCTCTACACCTGCTTTTCAATAATTCATTTTTCTTTTACTCCCTCAAAGGCATGCTGACTTACACTATCCCTACTTGGGGGTAATGAACACCTAGGCTGGGAGGTGACTGCTCTCTTTTTAATTTTAACTTAAGGAGTGGCTAGTCCCTTCGTAAATGTGGGCTTTCTAGGTGTACGCTTCAACTCCGCTCCAAGATGTGTTATAAGGATAGAGTTGTCCCGCATACCTCTCTCATTAGAGCTGACTTCTATCTTCATCTTCTATCTTCTTATTTGTTTTGTGCTCCGATATCTATGTTTTTTTTTGCTCACCCTTACTCTCCTCCTAACATTTTATCTCTCTCTTGATGTATAGGGCCCTTGGGAATTTGTACATTTCATCCAATTTCCCATGAACGTTGGCTCCCTTACCTCCTAGGTCACACAAGTAGTAACATGTGAGGAGGATCAAAACTCTTCCTAAGTAGGTTGGCTTCCGATTTTCCTCATTAGGCAATGTTTGTGCTAATGTTTTCTATTATGATTACAGTGCAAAGGAGAAGAAAGTAAAAATGCGTATGCTATTCCATGCGTGATGTGGATGCAATAACTTAAACTGCAAGTAAGAAACATAGAGATGCATGAACGGTCACATTATGCTTCTCAAGGCCCGAGATTGGTTGAGGATCACTGGTAGTACTTTTTCAGGTACGAAGCGTTGATGGGCTCTGACTGTTCACCATGGTCCATATCCTCAAGAATGATTGTGCCTTTGGACAGGGCTTCTTTCATGACGAATGGTCCGCGCCAATTGTGCCTGAACTTCCCTCAGGCATCTGGAAGATGAATGGAGTGCAAGACCAAGTCTCCTGCTACGAAATTTCTAGGTCGAATTTTCTTCTAATATACTCGGGCCATTCGCTTTTGGTAGCAATGGGCATGGTGCAGGGCTTGCAATCTATGCTCGTCAATCAGGTCTAGCTAAACATAGCAGTCTTGGACCCATTCTGTCTCATCCAATTCGGCTTCTTTTAGAATTCTTAGTGACGGGATTTCCACTTCGAATGGGAGAACTACTTCCACACCATAAACAAGTGAATACGGTATCGCTCCTGTTGATGTTCGGACTAAGGTCATGTAAGCCCAAAGTGCGTAAGGGAGCTTCTCATGCCAATCCTTGTGAGTCTCAGTCATCTTCTTCAAGATCTTGATCAGGTTTTTATTGGCTGATTCGACTACACCATTCATTTGCAGCCGATATGGAGAGGATCTGTGGTGTTTGATTTTGTAACTTTGAAGATAGTCCTCAACTCTTCTAGCTATGAAGTTAGCTTCGTTATCTGATATGATGGCATGTGGAACCCCATATCTGGCACAAATGTTATTCTTAATGAATTTTTCTGTAACTGCCGATGTAACAGTTTTATATGATGCTGCCTCAACCCACTTTGTGAAATAATTGATGGCCACAAGAATATACCAATGCCCGTTAGATGCAGTTGGATGTATGGCTCTGATAAGATCAATTCCCCAAGTGGAAAAAGGCCAAGACGATGACATGCTATGTAGCTGTTGCGGGGGAGTATGTATGAAGTTGTCATGTACTTGGGAATTATGGCATTTCTGCACAAATTGGCAACAATCTATTTCCATAGTGGACCAGAAATAACCCTGCAACATGATTTTCTTGGCCATGAGCACTCCATTCATGTGTGAACCACATGTGCTTGCATGAACCTTTAACATCAATATATCTGCCTCCTTCTTGTCTACGCATCTAAGAAGCATTTGGTTGTAGGATCTTGTGTATAGATGCCCTACCCTGAGTACATATTTAGATGCCAACCGTATCAAGGTCTTCTTATCTTCTACAGAAATGTCGAAAGGGAAGCCGCTGGACTCCAGGAAAACTTTGATATCATGATACCAGGGCAATTCAACTGTCGGTTCAGCTTCTTGGATGTGCATGCAATGTGCAGGCCACTCTATGCAAGTTACTGAGATATCCTGTGACATCTGGGCCTGATTATCCATTTTAATTGTAAACCACGTAATTAACTGTAATATTGCTTAAATGGTTTGTTAATGGATAATTTGTTGTTTCTTGGATGTGTGAGATTATGGTCGGCTTTCTGTGCACCTGTTTGTGATCTGGGACCAATGTGGAGTCTGGTTTGAGGATGCACATTCGCCTCAGTTTGCGTGCCTGTCTTTTCTTTCTTTCTTTTCCTTTCCTTTCACGTGCCCACACCATTTCCGTCTCCTTCCTTCCCTTCCCTGACCCGTGCCACCAACGACGCCAGTCCGTGCCTCGCCATCTCTTCCGACGCAATGGGCAACCGGCGCGATGCGGGTGGAAAAGAGGATAAAAAGAGGCTGCGGCGTGCAAAGAAAGGAGAGGGTGACCGGGAGAGGAGAAGAGAAAGAGGAATGGCACGCAACCGAGGAGGTGGTGTGAGCTGCTCGTATGTTCCACCAGTGCAAGGAGGCTTCGTCGGGGCGCGATGAGGTTCGCCGAAGTACAAGAGGGTCGCCGGAGGCTTGAGCCAGGTACGCGACGCCTTTCCCTTTCTCCGTTCAGTGTTTCAGTAAGGATGGGTTAAATGCCTGGAAATTGAGATAAATGCATGAAAAATTGTGGAAAAATCATGAAATGAATGGGAATGTGTTGTATAGCATGAGAATATAGATATCATGTGGTTAGGATTGGTTTTTTGTTGGGGAAATGCAATTTTGGGGTTGAAGGCTACAGTAGCCGTTCTTAAGCTCCTTCCCCTTGTGATTTTCTTGTGAACTATGTGGTACATGGAATCATGAATGGTTTGAGGGGTTTTGAAGTAAACTCAAGGGTCTACACCCCATGATTTATTGATGATTTATGATGGGTGGATCAGACTCCCACTTTGGTGATTTTTCACCACCCGAAACAGAGGTGTGCCCTGTCTACGAGGAATTTGGTATGACGAATTTATTTGGTATGCCGAAATCCTGGCAGATTAAGCTAGATCCCAGGTTTCGGCAGACCAAAATCCTCCGGTCGACCAAAACAGGGGGTTTCGGTATGCCGAACCTGAGATTCGGTCTACCGTTTTTGCCCTGAACCTGATATTCATAAATATGAATTTAAATGAAGGATAAATGGTTTTAATGGTATGTTAATGATGTTTTCCCCATGTAATGACATGGAGGAATGTGGAATCCAAATAAATAGATTTGGGCGTGGTTTTGGATTTTGATCCCATAAATGAATGAAAAGGATGCTTTTGTGTGGTTTTGAGCATGAGACCCAATTTATGATTCTTTTAAGCATGGTTTTCATGACTTGAGTTGGGACCCCAGTGGAGGGTTAGGTGTTGCAAGGAGATAGAGTCCTGCAACGAAAAGAATGAAATGGAAAATGGTTTTGAAAAGAAAGTTTAAAGAGTTTTGAAATGAAACACTAATAATGTGTAACGAGACCACGGGGGTTGGTGTCGACAACGTGGTAGGAGTATGAGGCTCCAATGAACCAGTTGCCAGACACGACTGTGGTTGCCAAGCTTGAGACGGTGCAGGCTGAGCCTAGGTTTTTGAGCCTAGTTGTTCGGGTCACTGACAGTGTAGGTTGAGCCTGGGTTGTTGTACCTAGTTGTTTGGGTCACCGAGCTCGTGACGGTGTAGGATGAGCCTGGGTCATTGTATCTAGTTGTTCGGGTCATCGAGCTCGTGATGGTGTAGGCTGAGCCTAGGTTTTTGAGCCTAGTTGTTTGGGTCACCGACAGTGTAGGCTGAGCCTAGGTCATTGGACCTAGTTGTTCGGGTCACCAATTAGGCGTCAGACAGAGATGTATCCTCCTGCACATATGAAAATGAATTGTGGCCGATTGGCCAAGGTGGTGACATCCCGCACGGGGAATTTCACCACGGTAGTGCAGGAAGGTAGGGGAAAGGATGTCTTCGCCTACTGCTTGTACGCCTGGACTCCTGATCAAGGTAACAACAGTAAAGAAAAATGGAAATGAATAAAGAAAAAGAAATGTGATTTGGTCAAGATTGGACTGATGAAATAGTCCTAAAATCCTTAAATGAAATGGTGATGATATTTTTTACCAGTTGCTAGCCTGTATTTATGATTTGGTTTTGAGCCCATGAGGCACTGTGTTTTAGGCTGGATCTGGTAAGAGATATGAATTTGAAAATGTGATTTTGGGAAGGAATCCTAAGTATTGAAAAGGATATGTTTTGGAAAACGAATTCCAAAGGTTTTAAAAGAAAATGCAAAGGTGTGTTTTTGAAAAAGAATATGATTTTGGGAATGAGTTTCCAAATGCTTTGAGAAAAGAAAAGAAACATGGCTTTTGAAAAGAGCATGGATTTGAGATTGAATTCCCAAATGATTTCCAATAAAAGAAAAGTGGATTTTCAAAAAAAAAAAAGAAAACCAAGTTTTGAGAAATAAAAGAAATGAGTTTTTATGGTTTTCCCGAGATTTTGTGGTTTGAATATTTGGGGCACGTACTGGGTGACTTAGATGTCACTCACGCGTGCTTATTTGGTTTTCAGGTGCAGACCGTGTGCAGCCGAGTTCCGGTGCAGGAGTTGGAGCTTCTAGCCGCACATTGTGATTCTAAAGGTGAGCTTGAGTTACAGTTATTTAATGTTTCTGTAATTAGTGTAATTATGCTTGATACTGTGTTTTAGTAGCTTGCTCGGGATCGGGGCGTTACATATCCGCTGCTTGGGCCTTTGGTAGCGATAGCCATGATGCCAGGGTTGCTAATGCATCTACGTACGCATACTTGGCTCGCTTCATGAAAAAGAACTTGACCTCTTCGAATTTGTCAATCAGCTTCAGCAGATGCTCATGGTATAATACAAGCTTCTGATCCTTAGTTTTCCCGTCACCATTAATTTGTGAGATAACTAGCATTGTGTCCCCATATACTTGAAGCTTTTAGACACCTTGTTGCAGTGCCACCTGTAATCCTAGGATGCATGCCTCGTATTTAGCTTCATTGTTGGTGCATTCAAATGTCAGCTTCCTTGCAAAGGGAATTAGCTGCCCTTGCGGCGTTGCTAAAACTGCACCAATACCTCTTTTGCTTTTATTGACTGTGCCATCAAAGTACAGACACCATTGGTACCCATCTTGAGGATTTTCTAACTCTGCATCACCCATTTCTAATAGGATGTCTTCATCTAGAAATTGTGTTTGCAGTGGCTGATATTCTGGCAAAGGTAGGTCAGCCAAATGATCCACCATCGCCTGTCCTTTCATGGACTTCTGTTTCACAAAGGTAATGTCATACTGCGACAACATAAATTGCCACTTAAGGCATCTGCTCCCTAAGGCTGGCTTCTAGAACAGGTATTTGATAGGATCGTGGCGACATAATAGCAGGACTAGGTATGCCATCATGTAATGCCTGAGGCGCTGAGTGGCCCATACTAAGGATAAACAAACTTTTTCTATGGTGTTGTATTTGGCCTTGCAGTCATTGATCTTCTTGTTGAGGTAGTAGATAGCCCTCTCCTTACGCCTTGATTCATCATGCAGACCTAGGACCGCGCCCATTGAATACTATGTGGTCGAGAGATATAATAACAGGGGCTATCCTGGCGTGGGAGGAACTAAGACTGGAGGTTTTGCCAGAAACTGTTTGATCTTGTCAAAGCCTGCTTGACATTAATCATTCCAATGTGTTTGGGCATTCTTCCTCAGAAGCTTGAATATCGGCTCACATATGGGTGTAAGTTGTGCTATGAACTGGCTAATATATTGTAATCGCCCCAACAATCCACGTATTTCTTTTTCAGTGGCAAGGGGAGGCATGTCAATAATGGCTCTGGCCTTATGAGGATCCACTTATATTCCTCTCTAGTTGATAATGTAACCCAGAAGCTTTCCAGAAGACACCCTGAATAGACATTTGTTAGGGTTGAGGTGGAGCTTATACATCCTCAGGCGGTCAAACAACTTCCTTAGGTAGGAGAGGTGATCCTTGAGCTCTTTGGACTTGGCGATCATGTCATCCATGTACACTTCAACTTCTTGGTGCATGAGATTGTGGAATAACGCTGTCATGGCCCTCTGCTATGTCGTGCCTACATTCTTCAACCCAAATGGCATTACTCTGTAGCAGAAGACTACCAAGGGGTAATGAAAGACGTCCTCTTCATGTCTTCTTTTGCCATTCTAATCTGGTTGTATCCTGAAAATCCATCCATAAATGATGACATCTTATGCCCTGCTGTGTTGTCAACTAGAATATCAATGTGGGGAAGCGCGAAATCATCCTTAGGGCTCGCCTTGTTGAAGTGTTGATAGTCTATGCACATGCGAACCCGCTTTTCTTTCTTTAGCACTGGCACCACATTTGCGAGCCACTTAGGATAAAGAACGACCTTGAGGAAATTGACTTTATGCTGTTTCATAATTTCCTCCTTAAGTATCAACAGCCACTGTGGTCACCATCTGCGAAGCTTCTGCTTGACTGGCTTTGAATTTGGTTTTAGTGGTAATGTGTGTACTACCACCTCAATGTCTAGGCCAACCATGTCATCGTTTCTCCATGCAACGACATCCACATATTCTTTTAAGAAAGCTATAAATTCTGCCTTTGCTTGTGGTGATAATTTGGCACTAATGCGTGTTTCTTTAACATCTTCTACCGTACCAATGTTGACAATCTCTGTCTTTTCCTCCACATGTAGATTAGGCCCCTCTAGGTCATTGTTGTGAGGCTAAAATTGCGAAGGTGCATTATCATCATTTTCTACATCAGCACCATATGCCTCGATGACCTCATCTTCCTCTCCAGAAGCAACAAGCTCCGACAGAATTTCTTGCTCGAAGGTTGGATCTGTAATATCAATCGAGAGGATTTCTTCCAATTTTGTGCCCTGATGGCGCTTTATGACAGTCACAATGACTTTTGTATTCTTGTAATGGCACTGTGCGACCTCTTCTGCAGCTTGTCTATCTGGGCCAACTAAGGACCTGGAGCTCCTTGCTTTTGAGGTTGATGCATCTCTATTTACATTTTTTTATTTTTTGGGATTTTCAGATTTTTTTTTTTTTTTTGGGTTTTCTGGGTTTTTTTTTGTTTTTGTATTTTCCATAATATTTACAAAAGCTGTTGCATGCCGGTGGTTGTCCTACTACTGACTGATGAGATTGCTGCCGCCTATACTGCTTCCTGAGCCTAACTCAGGGTTTTTTTTTGCTCCTCACCCCTGAGGTGAGGTTTGAGTTGCCAATACCAACTAGACCCGCCTCCCAGCTGAGAGAAAATTAACTCCATTGGTCTAGCACACACTTTCTCTAACTCCTGAAGGACCATAATTGAAACTTGGTCCTGTGGTGGTACTGGTGATTCTGGGTGGGATTCTGAAACAACTTCCTTTCCTTTCCTGACTCTGCTGTGCTCTGCTAGATCCTCTGTGAGCACTTCCAACTGTTCCTGGAACAATCCAAGTGTCCGATTGTGTCATCTGTCCAGCTGCTCTCTAAGTTTGTCCTCTGAACTGGGTCTTCCATTGCTGCTACCTAACTCACTGTCGACTGTCCTGACTTTAATAAAGTTGAACAATTCTGCAACGGCTCACAGATATGCTTGATGTCTTGCTCTGACTCTAGCTGATCATTCTCTGGATATGACTGTTCTGGACAAATCCAAACTACAGGTGACTGTGACACTGAGACTGTAAATGGACTTCGGTTTGGATCCAAGACGCCTGCACTGGTGAAGTTAGTCAAATCGCGAGGAATGATCAACCTTGGGGACTTACCGGAGCACAGGAATCTTTTCCACTAGTATTGATGCTCGTATCCCAATCCTTCCGCTCTTTCCACTCTTCCGCCTCGATCGGTTCGGCAATTCCTTGGCTGTATCGCCCAAGGGGCGTTCCTTTTGCGTATCCCCACTTGCGACATAAGTTATCGACCATCAAATGGGGATCACTATGAATGACCAAATGGTTGACGCACTCGAGGGTAGGAATGAAGTTAACCGGTTCAAACCGGTTGACACGGTACAGAACATTAGAGGGTTTGGGCTCAAAGTGGACAGTTTACGGAGCCACTGTAGAGATCGCCTCAACCTTCTCCAAATCTTCCGCCATGACAACAACAACATTGTCGTCCCAGCAAAACTTGATCATACGATGGAGAGTTGAGAAAATGACCTGATGCTTGTGAATCCAAGGGCGTCCAAGCAAGAGATTAAAGGAAGGTTCAATGTCAACGATGTAGAATTCTACGTCGAAGCGGGCTGGACCAATTATCAAAGGAATGAACAGGATCCTGAGTGCATCGTGGTGTGTATTATCGAATGCCGTTATCCCTTTCATGGCTGGTATTATGTCTTCGAACTTGAATCCGATTGCACTTGCCGTACACAAGGGGCAGACATTTAAACCTGCTCTGTTGTCTACCAACATGGGAGGGATGCGAAAGCTCTGGTATTGCACAATGATGAACAAGGGGGAATTATGATTGGTTCCCGATGGTGGCAATTCCTTGCTCGAAAAGGAGATCACTTGTGGCACCGCAATCATACCCACCATACCTTCAAGGGTAGCTAGCTCATTTGTTGAGGACACATGGGCAGCTTGGAAGACTCTATGGAAGGCCTCCCTATGCTCGACTGAGGTGTGGATCAGGTCCCAAATCGAAATGTCAGCTTTAACTTTCTTAAGCTGAGCGGTTATGTCTGCTGAGGGTTGGCTGTTTCTGGTGGGAACGGGTGGGGCCACTCTTGGTGCAAGTGGTCATAGGGACTGAACTTGTAATTGGATAGGAGTTGGTGCTACGGGTGCTAGAGGTCTAAATGGTTGAGCTTTTGACTAGATGGGGTTTGGTGTTGGAGGACTAGGTTAGGGTGTTGGGGCTCTGTACACCCTACCTGATCGTGTTTCCTCTGCACACATTTCTATGGCATAATTATATGGAACACGATGCGTGTCATGACTAAGGGTGACAACAATCGGGGGACAGGCTGCTAGCTGTACTGGTATGACTGGAGGATACGAAACTTGGTAGTTTCGGGGTGCTGGTGACTGGATAGGTTCAAATTGTGGCCAAGCTTGTAGACAAGTTGGTGCAGGTGGATGTACGATAGGCGGTGTTATAGTGTACTCTAACTCAATGGTAGGACGAATCTATAACCATGTCGGCGACAGCCTCGTGCTTGGCACGAAAGGCCAAATGCGTGAGGGTCGGCAAAGTCACGACAAAAGAATAAAAATAATAGTAAAAATGCAGGAGTCGCCACCTAGTCTATTTAAAAACAAGAGACAAGGAAAACCATTTTAAAACACTAAACATGCAATAAAACCAATGAAAAAGTTCTTCATAAACCAGAAATGGGCAAGGATCCCTGTTACGCACGAGGAAGGTGTTAGGCACCCTCATGCGCCCGAAAATCGGTCTTTTAATGGGTTTCTCATTTATTTGTATGGAATGTCAGCTTTTCAGCCTGTTCAGTACATTCGAGGGTGATATGCAATGTAATGCTAGATGTAAAGGGGTGCCTCATGCTAATATGAGTGCCTGGGGCTGTAGGGTATGTCCTAATGCTCAGAAAGGTCACCCGAGCTGTGGGTCCAGCACCGGTGCAAGGATATGATCAAAGACCGAGCAACACCGAGTGACTTTCATCTTCACTTTACTATATGCAAAACATGAACTATCATGCATAAAAATGGCTGAAAACAGAGTGGAGTCATCCTGATATGTCCAGGAAGACACCCAGAGAAAACCAAAGCAAGATCAGATCGGAAAACATGCTAAACACCATGCCAAAAGCTGCTGCATGCAATAGAAAACCGGCAGGTGTGCCTGTGTGGTGTGCCAGTCTGGTGCGCCACCTATGTGCTCTACTGATGTGCCAGGAAGGTGTGCCAGAGAAAATCACAGATCAGATAGTGAACCAGCCTAATGCCATGCAATATAAAATCTTGTAAACTCGCAAACTCATCAGAAAATGCATCATGAGTATCTAACAAAAACCTAGCATGAAAACACAATATGGGTCTTGTGCTCAAGGGCTATATGCCTCACACAAGACCACACCACCCTTATGCTAAACAAAATCAATAAGTTTCAGCCATGTTATCCAGAT
>JAMKQA010000795.1:0-25274 GCA_024699735.1 Posidonia australis | reverse complement strand
GAACAGTAACACCTGTCTAGGAAATAAAATTCATAAAATGTAAATAATTACAAAATGAATTTTACAGGTGTTACACTTCTAGACATATACCTTGTCCATGCACAAACTACTGTAATAGAAGCATCAGAATGGGTATATGAGTATCTAGTAATGAGTACATTATTGTTACATATTTTATATCTTATATTTATTTATTTTATATATAAATAATATTATTTGAGGTGTTTTGTGTAAATTATGTAGAAACATAGGATTTAGAAGGAATTAAGGGAAAAAAAAGGAAAGAAGAACAAAAAATGCAAAAAGATTTAAAATCAGTCAAAGATATTTGTCTCTTTAAAGCAAGAAAGATATTTGAAGAATTATTTCAACAAAGATACAAATTCACATTCAAAGAGTCAAATACAATTTTTGACATTCAAAAGTGATTTAACATAGGATGATAAATGAAGGAAATTTGAAAATATAGATTTTTCTCCTATATGAGTGCCTCAAAGGCGCCCAAACTTGGTTTGAGCACCTCCTAGCCCGTCCTTGAGATATTTGTTGGAGAATCGTTCTAAACAATTAAAAAATAAATCAGGAATCCAATGGGAGTCTGGTGAAGATAGATCTAGAAAACAGAGAATATTCATAGACGTTTGCTAGTTTATTTTGAAAATAGGGAATTTTGGGACATCCACTAGTTAGTATTATGGTCAACGCCACCAGCACACTTACTACTACCAGCATTGTTAATGGCGATCACACAATTAGCAGCACTTTTATAGTTACTTGCATAGCTAGCGACGACAGAATTTTCAATCACTGAAGATGAGGCGTTAGGTCAGACTTACGTGTATTATGTAGACCTTATATCAAACGAGAAAGACAGGGGAGATGATGTTAAGCCCTGCATCGATTGCATGTTGAATGACTTGGAAGTCCTGTTCCAAGAGTAGTTGGTCGTATTGATTGAAGATGCAGTGGAGTATCGAAGAAGAGAGAAGGAAATAGCAATAGTGGAGACGGATGAACTAGTGTCGTCCCAACTGCTCTAGGACCAATCAATGGTCATGGTGCTAGAGGAACTGAGGGCCATCACCCACCAAGCCAGAGGATTGCATAAGCCTCCTTTCATTACAAAGTCCCACTTCTCCCCTAGATGATCATGGGTTTGCTAGGTTTTTGTTGAATTACATTGGTTTTAGCTTATTGCAGTTTTTGGGTTCTCTCGTTTCTCCTTTTGGTTGCCATTGTGACAAACTTGTAGTCTTTCATCTTTCAACCTCTTTTCCTTCCCCATTCTCCTTTGAGTATGCCACGAGTGGTTAATGCCTAAGGACTCACATGGTCCAGTTGTTCATAAGAAACGTGGAGGTAAAATCCAAGCGTATAATGAGTAAGGAAGATGGGTTAGCCATTTCAATTATTTGTTGATGCATTTTGCAATCCGTTTTTGTTTTCAATCTTGTTGTTTTCCTTGCATTGGGACTCATCTTGCTTGAATGCTTCTTGTTGCTTTTGAGTTTGGTTTTTAGTAGGTGTGTATGCAATAACCAATGACTGTTGAAGCTAGAATAGAGCTTCTAAGCACATCTAGTGGGTGTAAGTTACTCGCAGGGATTCTTAGTGCGGTCCCTTAGCCTATATTTCATAATTCTAGTGGAGTACTACACACATTGATTCATTATTTGGCTTTGGTTTTTCGCAATCATATTTCTCTTTCTACATGTTTACTTGTGCTAGCATGGCATTTCACATTCATTACCTATTGTTATTACTTATTCGATTTGCCACACAAAGGAGCAGTTGAAATAGAGAAATTAATGTTGTTGGACGTACGAAGGTGCCTAATCCTTCCTTATGCATAGCAGGAGTTCTTACATTTTCCCTGCTTACGAGGATCTTGTGTGTTTTATCTATTGGCACTAGAATCTTGCACTCTTGTTTGCTTACTTTCCTTATTACTTGCATACAGCTTCCTTATCTCTTGTTTTAAATTCACTAGGTGGCGACTTTTTCTTTGTCATTTTCTTTTTCCTTTGTTTGGTGTTTTCAAGTTGAGACTCTCCTCAAAGACATTGCCTTTTCCATGGCCTTTTGGCGTACGCAGTTCCGTCCCTCATGTCCTCGGGTTTCCCCCTGTCACATGGTCACAACATTAAAAAGGGTTCTCTCACTGTAGTGGATTACATCAAGAAACTCAAGAATCTTGTAGACTCACTTGCCGTTGATAGACACATCATTTCTTACACCCTTGGTGATTTTGACTCCCCATATGATCCTTTTGTCATCTCCGTCTATACCAAGCTTGATAAACATTCTATTGCCAATTTTTATAGTCTCCTCTTCAACTATGTGCGACGTCTTGAACGTCATGCCAAATTAGTAGAAGATGTAATGCTATCAGCTAATGTGGCTACAAAACTACAACAACAAGGTCGTATTGCAAATCCCTCATCTAACTCCTACAACAATAGTTATTGCCAAGGACGTAGGGGCAATCAAAGTCGTTGGTCTCGCCAAGGACATGGTAACCATCACACACATGGCCACAACACTAGTTTGTTCTCATCTCATGGTTTTGTTCAATGCCAACTATGTGGATTATTTGGTCATATGGTGCTTACATGTCATCACTGGTTCGACGTGTCATACAATGGCACTGCTCAGCAACCATCAGCCTTTGTAGCTACTGCCCCCTAAAATGTTTTTGATTCAAATTGGTATCCCAGCTTTAAAGCCACAAATCACATTATAGTTGATCTAAACAACTTGTCTGTCCATTCTGACTGTAATGGTTTTGAGAAGATTAGTGTTGGTAATGGTACATGCTTACATATCTCTCACATTGGTTTAGCTCCCATTCACACTCCCTTTGGATCCTTCACATTAAAAAAAGTTTTGCATGTTCCTTCCATCACCGAAAACTTGTTATCTGTTTCTCAATTTTGTAAAGATCATGACAGCAACTTCATGTTTAACTCTTCTAGCTTTTCCATCAAGGACAACCAAACCAAGAGTGTGATCCATTAGGGACCGTATAAGGGTGGCTTGTACTAGATCAAGACAAGTTCTTCAAATAAAGATGCACGTCAGAGGTGGGCATTGATTGGTGAGAGAGCATCTGTATCTATCTAGCATCGACGTCCTGGACATCCTAATTCTCAAATATCTCATCAAGTCCTTTCTCATTTTCAATTGCCAGTTTCAAATAAGCTTTTCAATTTTTGTAGTCCTTGTCAACTTGGAAAAAGTCATTGACTTCCAATTTTTCCAAGCAATAATGTTGTTTCTCATCCTTTGGATGTGATTTATTCAGAAGTTTGAGGCCCAACACCATTTCCTTCAAACTCTGGAGCAAAATATTATTGATGATTATAACAAATTTGTTTGGATTTTTCCATTAACATCTAAAGAAATAGATGGAGGGACTAAGTTCAAACTTCTGTTTTCATTGCTATCTTCTTCTTGGATAGTTCATCTTGTTTCTTGTCTACAAATCCTTCAACAAAATGGTTTTGCAGAATGAAAATATCGTCATATTGTTGGAACAAGATCAACACTTCTTACTAATGTCTCTATTCCCTCTGGTTATTGGCTTGAAGCTTTTGAAGTTACCACTTTTCTTATAAATATGCTACTTTCAAGTCATCGAGTTCCTTTCTCTATGGGAAAAATTATTTGGTAAAGTGCTAGATTATACTTTACTAAAAGTTTTGAATGTGTATGCTATCCCCATATTTGTCCTTATAATAGTAATAAGTTGCAATTTCACTCTATTCAATGTGTTCTTGGGTTATAGTAGCAAACACAAAGCACTACAATAAAATATGATTTTAGTCATTGATTTTAGCCACAAATAGTAAATCTATGACTAATTAATAGGTTTAGTCTTGAAATAGCTACGGGAATAGCTACGGATACATAAGTTTTAAATAAGAAATTAAAATATTATTTAATCACGGTCACATGTTGTCGCTAATTATAAAATATCTGTGGTTAAAATTTTTATCTCAGTGAAAATTTATTTTTGCTTAAATATTATAAAGTAGACATAGGATTAGTCATAGATTAAACTTTGTAGCTATGATAATTCTTGATTTATTTTATATTAACCACCAATTTTGCCACTAACTTTGACCATAGTTTAGATTAAAACTTCAAAAAATTTTGCGACCAGTTTTATTTCCCTTCTTTTTTTTCAATCAATGTCAATACCTTCGTTACTTCCTCCCTCCACTTCTAAAACGTATTTCACCAAAAATTTGCATCCACGCCTATGTGCTCCTCCTGTTCTCTCTTTGTCCTCCTTTGTTAATAGGACTTACTCGTCCACCTTGTGCCCGCGTGCACCTCTGGTTCTCCCTTCACCCTCCTTTGCATCCGTCATTACTAGAAATTTTGTATTTTGTGAGGACCTCTAACAAGGAAATTTCCTCATAAATTTTTAACGAGGATAAAATGTGAGGACATAACGTGAAAATGTCCTTGTGATATTCAGTGAGGTTATAATGAAGACATATCTTCGCTATGTTCTTACTAATTAAGATCTAAAATATCCAGTGGCGGACTGCGCCCCCACCCTCCTCTCCCTCAATCATTTTTCTTTCCTTCCTTCTCTACTCTATGCCTTCTGCCCTTAGTTCTTCCTGCCTTCACCTCTGGTCTGTGCCCTTCGTGTCTCCTACCTGTACCCTCCGTGCCTTCTACCTCCGCCCTTCGGTCCATGGCCTTCGTGCCTTCTGCCCCCTCGTTGTGTGTGCTTCCATCTCTGCCTCTGTCGTACGCCTCTATTTCCTCCTCCTCCCGCCATTGGTACATATATTCCCATAGATTTGTCTCCGATATGGCATGTGCAAATCTGTCTTTCTAGCTTCACTAGTCTTGTATTTGTTTTAAATTTTGGAGATTTTTTGGATATGTTTTATGAATGATGATGATCTTTGCATGTATTGCATTTGTCAATCTACTTCCTCATGGCCATGATGTATCTAAAATATTGAAAATCAATACCATAGTGAGGTTTCTAGTCTAGTGCTAATTCCATGGTATAATTTTGGAGTATATAGAGTAGGAGAAAAAAACCCATCTTCCTTGATTAAGAGTATCTCATTTGATGCTAAAAACATGAATTCAACACTTTTGAAGTGATTAGTTTCAATTTAGATTTGTCATAATGAAATCATAAAGATAAACGAGTTCATGAATCTTAACCTGTTCGCCATATTTTTCACCAAACATTGCATTAACACTAGCATTTTTAGCATCAGAGGGAGGCATGAGCTTTGTTTGAAGCTGTATTCCATCACCAATCCAATTATTAACTAATATTTCAATTTCCATCAACTCATTTCCAGACAGAGCACGATGGAAGTCGAAATCAAATCGTAGACGATCAAAAGCCACCAAGGAACCTACTTGTGATGTTCCCTGCCCAATAACACTTTTAAGTGCAGCTTGTAGTAGATGTGTCGTAGTGTGATGAACTTACAGAAAATAATAATGTGTAAAACAAAGTAAATTATTGTCCAGGCGGTGTTATCCTACACAAGAAGTTTCATCGCAGCAGTGTAGTGCTGCAGGGGAAATAATGTCCTCGTCGGTTGCTTGTGCACCTGGTTACCTTCGATGAAGATAACACTATTGAAAATGAATATAAATCGTGTGGTTTTGAGTTAGAATCAAACTTGATATTTTGGTTTGAGGTTTTAACCAGATTCTAACCGGATTAAAATCATTTAAAGATGATGATTTGAACAAGTTATCAATCAATGCTTGTGTAAGTTTTGAGTCTTGTGATGCCTTATATTTTAGGCTGGATTTGGATGAAATATGGCTTCTCGAATGCATAAATGATTTGAAAAAAAAACATGAATTTTGAGGAAAGAAAATGATTAAAAAGGACATGGTTTTGGAAATGAATTCCCGTTACTTTGTGTTCGGGATTTGTGGTTTTCACGAGGATTACAAAAGGATTTTGTAAAGATAGAAAATTAGAATTTTTGCGTAGTTTTCGTAATTGGACGCATACTGGATGACTTAGAAGTCATTTACGCTTGTTTTGGCTTTGTTTGGCTTTTCAGGTGCGTAGTTGGGTGCAGTCTGGTCGTCGGTGTTGGAGTTTCGAAGCCACTAGCTGCATGTCGTTTTTGGGTAGGTTTTTCCCCAATTATTTTAATTGCTATGAATTATTATAATTAGGGGATTGATGTTATTTAGGTAGCGTTCTCGGATTTGGGGCGTAACAAAATCAAACAACTATTAACCTTTAATCTAAAGGTTTTAAAATTCAACATGTTTTGTTAAATTCTAATCGTTAAATTTTAGATTGAAAATTAACAGTGACTATAATTTAGATTAGAATGGAACTTTAACACATAGTAGATTATCTTATAGATTAACTAGCCATATAATTAGATTTTATTTTTTAAAATAAAAAAATAAAAAGGATACCTACAGGAAAAATTCCTTGTAGGTACTTGTAGGGACCATTTTGTGTTTAAATAAACCCATTGTAACAACATGTGATGTAAAAATATTGGGGAAAACTTTAGTGTAGGTGCCTACATCGAACATGGTTGTAAGTACCTTTTATTTTAATAAATACATAAGGGGAAAAAAATCATATATACATATTTATTAGATATCTATGAATATATAGTAAAATTTTCATTTAAATCAAACAACTATTAATGCTTGATCTAAACGTCTTAAAATTCAACATGTTTTGTTAAATTCTAACCATTGAATTTTAGATTAAAAATTAATAGTGAATATAATTTAAATTAGAATGAATTTTTAACACATAGTAGATTATCTTATAGATTAACTAATTGTATAATTAAATTTTATTTTTAAAAATAAAAAAAATTTAAAAAAGAGAGTACTTACAGAAAAAATTCCACCTACCAGGACCATTTTCTGATAAATATAAGTTTTTTTAACATAGCTTTGCTTTGTTTGGTGATGAATATAAGCTCTCGCATTAATATTTTCTTCATGAAATTGCGTGTAAATGCCTACAAGAATTTTTCCTATAGGCAAATAAAATCCTAACCGTAGAATGAATTGAGAAGCCACGATTAAACCTTGTTCTCAGGTGATTTCTTTTAGATCACAACTCCTCGTCCTTACCCTAGTCTTCTGGATCACAACTCTTCGTCTTCGTCTCTATCGTTGCTTGCCTTAGTCTTCTAAGATCACATGTCCTCATCTCTATCTCCGTCGTCATTAGCTTGCCCTAGTCTTCCAGGATCACAACTCCTCATCTCTGTCTCTGTCCTCCTTACCCGTTCTCTGTCTCCTCACCCGTTCTCTATCGTGGTTCTGGTAACTCCTCTCCCCATCGATCTTCTCTTCTTTTTGCTTGCCCTAGTCGTCTCGTCTAGTAACACGTTTACTTTTCTCACTTGCCCTAGTCACCCCATTAATTTGCATTCTTCCTTCAATCAAGATTTCACTTGCCTTAGTCAAGGAACATAATGGAGTGGCCAAAGCTCATCTCCTTGCAAACGGCACAAAAGCTACCAATTTGTCAAGGAGTCGCAATAGGTGAATCTCAAGAGGGACCAATATGATTTCTTTATTGTTCTGTCTATTTTTTGTATAAGATTATTTCTTTGTTATTCCAGAATCTCAAGAGGGATAGCATGAAAGTACACTTTCAGGTTTTTCCTTTGCTTGATCTTAGGAATTTGGAAACAAATCGTTCTTGACAGCTTAAAATTAAAAATAAAAATCTAATATATTCAAAAAATAATACACAAGTAAATTGTATAGTCATGGTTATATCACCAAAATTCCTAATTAGATTTTTATCTCTTATACAAATTTTTATTTTGTAGTTATTATGCATTGTCCGTGAACTGGAACATGCTATTCTTAAGAGCTATATTTGAACATAGGAATACAATAAGACTCTAGACAACGAAGGCATGTGTTTCTCCTAATGTATTTTTTGTATGGGATTATTTTACCTCATCTTTAGAACGATTTCTTTGCTATTCTGTTATGTCTATTTTCTTTGAAGTTCATAGTTCTGTACATGTATAGGATTATTTCCATTTCTTTGTTGTTTTGTTCTATCTATTTTCTTTGTTGTTCATTGCTATTTTGTACATGTATGGGATTATTTCATCTCTTTGCTATTCTATTCTATCTATTTTCTTTGTTATTTGTTGTTGTTCTTACATGTATGAGATTATTTCATCTCTTTGTTGTTCTATCCATGAGTGTGACAAATTTTTCTATGGTATTTTTTTTATACCATATTTGATGAATGACAGTGAAGATAAAATTTTATGTTTGCGTATGTAAGATTATAGAGATGTCGATGAAGAGTTTGCTAGCAAGCATGGAAATTTATCTATAAATATTGATATGGATAAGGAAGATATGTGTGGCAACAATGATGAAAACATTTGTGTAGATCTTGAAATAGATGAGGAAGAGTTGGAGGAGCAAAATACACCACAGTACACTTCCCAAATGCCTATTCAGCCTTATATGGGTATAGAATTTAGTTCAGAGAATGAAGCATACTTGTATTACAATGCATATGCTAGGATAAAAGGATTTTCCATCAGGAGAAGTTAATTTAGGAATTCAAAAAGCACTAGATAGATGATAGCAAGGAATTTTATTTGTTCTAAAGGTGAAAAGGATTTAAAAGATAAACGGTATTGGAGAAAAGAAATTAATAGGAGAAGATGTATTCAAGAGGGTTGGCTAGCTAGACTGTATGTTGTTCAAAGAGACAAAGGACTATGGATTGTGAATAAATTCATTGAAGAGTATAATCATATTCTTACCACACCTAATAAGATATCAAAGTTTCAATCTTATAACAAGTTGTTTTCAACAGTTAAAGGATTAGCTGATATTTTATTTGCATGTGGTGTTGGACTATCTAAAGTTGCATGAGTTCTCTTAGAGAGTGACTATAAAGGTGTCACTTCTTAACAAATTAGTGGCCATAGAAGAAGGACTCGTCAAAATAACATTAGGAAGGAATGTATAGTTGTGATTAGGTACTTTCAATAAGAAAGCATGTCAGATCCGTAGTTCTTCTTCGAATTTGAATTGAATAAAGATTACACAATAAGAAGTGATTTCTGGATTGATAAAAGGTTTCGTGACAACTATATGAAATTCGGAGATGTGGTTGTTTTTGACATAACCTACAAGACAAATAACTTTAACATGTCATTTACACTATTTACTAGTGTTAATCATCACAGACAGTCTACGTTATTTGGTTGTCCATTGTTTGTTGATGAAACAGAAAATACTTTCACTTGGTCATTTACAACATTCCTAAGGTACATGTGTGGTAAGAAGCCAAAGGCTATCATTACAGATCAAGATGTCACTATGTGTGCTACAATTCCAGTGATTTTTGAGGATACAACACATCAGTATTATTCGTGGTACATAGGTAAAAATACAATAAATCATGTATCCGAGTTTAGATGCAATGTCAACTTCAAACAAGATTATAGGAAATGCATATATGGTTCTAAAACTCCTATGGAATTTGAGAATCAATGGGAGTTGTTGAAAGATATGTATCCTTCAATTCATGGTAATACATGATTAAATACAATGTATAATATTTGAGAAAATTAGGTCCTTTATTATCTGAAAGATGCGTTTATGGTTGGAATGTCTACTAGTTAACGATTTGAAAGTATCAATTCTTTTTTTGATAGTTATGTTTATTCTCGAACTCCTATTTTGGAACTTGTATATGACAGAGCATTATCATCTAGATAGAATGCTGAAGAAAGAGAGGACTTGATGACAATGTCAACAAAGCTTATACTTTTATCTTTTAATCCATTTGAAGCACTAGCAGGCAAACAATATATAAGAATTATATTTACTTTATTTTAGAATGAATTAAAGAAAGTACTGTCTTATGCCTCCCAAAAGATAGTCAAGAAGGAAAACAGTATTCACTACTATGTTTGAAAGTATAAAAAGGAATACACACTGTAGTATGTGATATTCAACAGTGGTCTTGAAATATCTGCTTTTTATTCGGGTAAGAAATTTAAACATGAAGGAATTCTATGTCGTCATATCCTTCTAATTCTGTGAAAAAAGGGAGTAGTTGTATTACCAGAAAAATATATTTTACTTAGTTAGACCATACAAACCAGATATTATAGAAGCACACTTACCAAAGTTGATATTCCATCATCATCTAATCAGAGGTACAAATTATGTATTTCATCCTCTTTTAGTGTTACTGCAAAATTTCAACATGATTAGTGATCTATATTCTTCAATCTTCATACAAGTTCACTCTTATAATGCTTTGGGACTTGCGATCTACAGCGTTTAAGTTGGTCGATATTGGTTCTTCTTCTATTGCTCCATATGAAATAGTAAAGCATAGGATGAATGATTTATTGGATAGATTAAGTCAAGTACACTTCTATATTACTGTTAGACCTTCAATAAGTGTAGTTAGTTCCAATCCTGAAGAGCAATTATCTACTAAGCTTGTAGTGAAAGACTCGACTATAATGAGAAAAACCAAAGGAAGCTCAAAAAATAATCTACGTATAAAATCTAATATAGAGGTCTCATTGTCACAATTAAAGAAAGTGAAAAAAAAACTTACAAATATTGTGATCAAGAAGGACATTACATCAATACTTGTTCAAATACAAGTTCTTCACTTATACATGAGGAATATTGGGAGTGTTGGAGTTAAATATGTCACTTATTTTGCGAGTATTTAATTCCACAAAGAATAGTTTAGTTCAAAATTCATTTTTTAATGTTGTTGCTATCTTATAATTAATGACTCTTTTTGCTGGCAAATATTTCTTGTTTGTAACCTCAACCATTTTTGGATTAAGTAATCTCAACAACTTTTTTTCAATAACTGTTTAGTTTTGGTTGCTGTTATCTCTATTAACTCTTTTTGCTTCAATTAATAATTGGGTTGATTAGCAACTGCTATTGCTGGTTAATCAATAAATGTCACCTCATGCTTTGCTCAATGGTGGAGTCCAGATTTTGTTATGACCATTAGATAATGCAGTTAACCATTAGATTTGCTATGACACATACCGGAGATTTTTCGTTGAAATTCATTGACAAAAATGGATACTAAATTTAAGTCTAATGTTACAGCCTATTCATATGTTGAAATTTCTGCTATAATAATTGCAGGATCTCTTCTTCATTTAGAAAAGAAAAGGAAATTTCTGCAATTATCAAGAGCTCCCGTCATTTCTGAAACTAGATGTTTTCCAGGAAATTGTGCAATTCTATACCAAATTGGACACTTTGAATACCTTTTAACAAACACCTATATACAGCTTAAGATTATTGTAGTTCTAAATTAGCCAAGGGTTATAATTCCTTGTCTACACTAGTTTTTAAGTGTTGGTAGACGCTACTTTGTGTTGTCTGTTCACATGTTTTATCCTAATTGTATTAGTCAAGCATGTTCTCATATAATTGCCTGTACGTTAACCTGATGGGCAATTTCCCAAGGGAGAAAAAAGGGTTTGCATCAAAGAGTTGGACATCTCTTTCACATTTTTTTTGAAAATTTTCAATGATCTTATTGCTTGCAGTGCAGATACAGTTTTTGTAATTCCAATTTCCTTTGTGTTGGTCATGTGACAAATGTAATTTACATGACGAATTCCTCATTTAAAAGGTTCTTCAAGAACCATGGAAATGGAATTGGAAAGACTACAACAAGATTCTTTAGGAGCAAGGTTCTGTAGATTGCAGTAGCTTGGAGTTATGTAAATATATATTGATTTTGAACTAGAAACACAGTATAGTGTTATTTAGAATTCTAGCTTTTGTTATAAACGTAATCTAATATTGAATTGATTTTACACTAGAATTCAGTTCCTTGTATTGTAATTCCTTGTATCCTACACTAGCTTTGATTTTAGTTCAACATAATTTCCGTCCAAGTGTGTTTGGAAGATAGAAGTACTATTTGCTTATTTTAATTGAGTAAAAGATCAGCAAAACTTGATGCAATACTTATCATGAACATGAATATTGAAGTTGTAAACATGAATATTGAATACTGAAGTTGCTTGTGAGTGTTGTTTAAAGTGGTAATTCATGTTTGGAGTGGTAAACATGAATACTGAAGTTGCTTTGCAAAAGAAGTTTTTATGATAGCAAAGAAGTTTCTAACATCGTGTACACTAGTTGTATCGGTAATTCTGTATTTAGTTAGGTAAACATCAAGAGAAAATTTGTTTTTTTTAGTCTCATACGTTTTGTATATATGACGGGTTACATTTCTATCAAATGTAATGCTATGCCTATGTGTTCTGTATTCTCTTGTTACACTTGATGACCCTATTTTAATCAAATGTAATACAATACTATGAACCTGAAGCTCTCATTTCTATCAAATGTAATGTAGCAAAACAACAATATATGATGACAAATTACATTTCTAGCAAAGCAGTAAAACAACAAAATATTTACATTTCAAAACAGAACAACAAAACAAGTTTCTGTTAATGGTAAAATATTTATATTTTAAAACAAAATAGATCATATCATCTTGTTTTAATAAGTATATAAAATACAAATTGCTACAGAAATTACAACATTTATTTCTCAAGTGTCACTAGCAAAAAAGTTTCATAAAATCCATACAAATATTAACCTTTCCTTCATAAATACTAATTATTTCAAATAATTTATCATTATGAGCCTTAATTTCTTGAAGATGACCTTGTAATTCTTGAACACGACTTCTGCTTGACGTTTGTTATTCATTACTTGGAAAATAACTTTCTTACTTCTATTACTCATTTCCATATCAAGTTACTTAAAAAATTTACAATGACGATGTTGACTATGACTTGCATTAGGAGAATAATTTGAACATGTGAAAAAGCGTCGATCAGGATGTGACCATGCAAGTGGAACCACTTGACTAGTCGTGTGTGGAAGTACATAGAGAATCTTAATATGGTCACGACAAAGATAGTGAATTTAAGGAAGGATATTTGATTCGAAAACATCAAAGAAAAGCAAAAGAATAGATACGGAAAATGGAGTCGTCACTTAATCTATTTAAACCAAAAAGACAAGGAAAATCAGATGCACAAAAATATAAAGAAAATGATGCAAATAAATGCAAATGAATGTATGTATGTTCCGTGTCAATGGAATACAATTCATTGGTCATGGTAGGCTAGAGAAAGAGTAAGGACTCTTGTTACGTATGGGGGAGGTGTTAGACACCTCTATACGCCTGATGAATTAGTCTTTCTTAGCTAATCGTTCGCATGTGTGGCAAATACAAATACATGTTCATGTATGCTTGCTTAGTCTAGGATGTATGCTTGTTGACATGTCAAAACAAAATGCGATAAATATGATGAGAAATTTAGATGGAAAACTAAACAACTCAAACGAAAGTGTAAAACAAAAACCACAAGATTCAGAAAAAGTAAGCTACTCGAAAATCAATGTAGACATAAGAATGTCAATTAATGTACACCCTCGGGCGATAGGAAAGCATTTGAAAGGTTTGAAATACTCAAAGCGAAACTCATGTTGAAAATGTGAAAACCATGAATATTTGTGAAAATAACAAAGGAAAATAAACTATATGAGGGTCAATGTTGGCATTTGTATGCTAGTTAATGTATGTCCATGGACGATAAGAAAACAGAAATCAAATCATAGTGTAACATGAGAAACCAACGAAAAGCGATACAAGAAGCAAAATCGAATCAAGAGAAACAATGTAGGCATTAGGTTGCCAAATAATGTATGCCTTTGGGTGATAAAAGAAATTGTAATAAAGAAATGTGTTTTGGAGTCAAAACAGTGATCGGAAGTACGAGCAGAAACCAAAACAAGAAAGTAGTGAAGAGCTCTGTGAATTGTCTGAACTCTGGGCATCATGTCGACAATTCCCGTCGCTAAGATTCACCTTGTAACAATGTCAAGTAGAAACATTGGCTAGATTCGTGTTGACGATTTGTCAGAAGTTCAAATCCTTCTGATGGATCGTCGACATGATTCGACAAAGACAATCGTGTGGTCCTTTGCTAGCTTAGAGGAACAAACATGGATTGAATTTATGATCAAATCGAATGAAATGTTCGAACAATGATTAGAAAAGCATGAAAGAACAAACAAGAATAGAATCAAGCACTTAAAAAATGATGAAACACTTTGGATCTTCCCTCCTATCCAGCTCGTCGACGTGAGTACCGATTGGCCATGATAGAAGACCGACGAGCCCCATAGAGCTCTAGTGAGGTAAGGGAGAAGGAGGATAGATCCAAGAAAAGCAAGAACAAAGTAAATGGAATAAAACATGCAATCAACATTTAAAATAGTGTTCTGGACCTTCTCGTCGGAATGCACGTCGATCGACCGTGACATGAGGTCGACGTGCTTTGTGGAGCTTCGGTGAGGTATGAAAGATGAAGAGAATGATCCATAGAAGACATGGATGCAAAATTAGTGGACAAGGGACACACGCAGGCCTCCTCCCGATCAACACCGCATGCTCCAATCGTACTCCGGCGAGAGGCATGATTTGGATTGCCACGGCGCAAAGAAGAGGAAGCAAGGCCACCGTGACGCGGTCGTGTTACACTTGGAGGTCACTGACCTCGTCCAATGCCTGAGCACGTCTTTGAGGGGAGAATTGCCTCATCAGTCATCCCCGACGATTTCAGTGATCATCGGTGAGGAGGAAGAAAAAGAAGGGAAGTCGAGATATGGTGGCATACACACACTTAGAGAACATTTCAGAAGCAAGTATAGAGTTAGAAACTTACCTATGATGCTTTGACGACACATCTTGAGCTTCCTGGAGCTTGTGCAGCGTCGACGGGGTGGAGTGGACAGCAGCTGGAACTGGTTGCCAGAATTGAAGAGGATTGTCTGGACTAGAGTTGGGAGCTGGGGAGCTGCAAATTTGAGCTAGAAATGAGTGAGCTGAAGGCGATCATGGCCATCTCCCTTGCGCGGCGAGGAAGATTTTAAATAGGCAAAGGCTTAAAACTCTGTTCGTGGATACGTAACAGCTTTTGGCAGACAGTAGTGATGGATTTTAATGACTTCAATTGGTGAATTTAATATTTAAGCAAGGGTATGATGGTCTCTGGAAGTTGTGTCACAAGCCTTCGATCGATCCCAACCGTCGACGACCAAGGATCAAGCAATTAAGTGGCAAGAAAGACTTCTGCACCCCTATGCACTGAAATAGGGCACTCCTTCAGTAATTCTCGCCACCTTGATCCGTCAGCTTTAACCGTCGGATGCATCTTCCACGAGGATCCGGTTGAAATTATCACGTGACCCAATAAAAACCAGTCAACCCAACATCTGAGCTTGTAGATTGATCTTTTGGGACCACCAGGTGATTATGGATTGTGGTGAATGAAGTTTAGGTGATTCCGGTATTTTTCAGATATTTAGTGGTATTTTAGGGTGTTTTGGGGAAAGTGAGTAGGATATTTTAAGGAAAGTAAGAGTTCTATCATTATCGCAACTCAAATCAATCCTCCAGATTCCGCTGGCACTTACTTGTAAAATCTGAGGTGTCTATATAAGATTAATAACAGTCCACAATGTTTTCATAGCAGCAATCAAACTACATTGACATCAAATACAATCTTCTACCACATTTCTTTTTGAAATGTTATTTGCAAACAAATAAGGTGAAAATTGAAATCATTCATATTCAAGAAGAAGCATAAGTTGTTTCAACTCTTGCAATCTCATTACTTACATAACTAAAAGCACTAAAAAATATTCTAAATGTGAAAAGTTTATTGCACTCAGATGAACAAAATTTTTTTGATTCTAATTTCCAAATTCCAAAAATCTACTTATTCTTCTAATTATTAGGACTAAAAACTCATAGAAATCAAAATGGGGTAAGTTTAAGAATAGTAAGAATCTCGTAGATACTAGTTTATTTTTCTCTTCTTTTGCATTTCATTCTTATTTTATTCATATACTAGTATTTTGTAACTTTACATTTCTTCTTTGATTTTCCTTCTTCCTTAAGGCAGGCATAGATTCAAGATTGGTTATTGAGAACACATGTTAGAAATGCAAATGTTCTGATTTCTAATATGTATTGATTTTTAATCATTGAGCAAACGTTGTTACAAATCTAATCACATCATTCAAATAACATAAATGCATCCTAAGTTTATGTTAGGATGCCACATTTTTTGTGTAATCTCAATAAGTTTTTAGTAATCTCAACAAGATTTTGCTAGATAAAATTGAGTTAATGTTTTCAAATTTGATAGCACCAACTAAGTTAACCAGAAGAGGCAACCGTTAATCATAAGACAACTAGGAATCAATGATATTATTAGAGCATTAACTAATCCATGATTCAGATCTTAGACAGTAAAATAGAAAAACTCAGGGTAAAAAGGAATGCCACCTGTTATAATCAATACAGTTTCCTTGATGCACATGACTAATTAAAAACTTGTTGAAATTACCTACCCATCATGAAACTACTCTTCCTCCTCCTCCAATTATTGCCATCGATCATCGACCATACTAGTCGACCTTCCGCTCCTCTTCTTCCATCACCGCTGACCTCGTTCTCTTCTTTTGTCTCCCTTGGACTTCCATCACTCTACCACCTTCTAAGATTAAGAAGGGAATCAAAGAACGAATGAATGCTGTCGTGAGAAAGAAAAAAGGGGAACGATCTATTAGCTTAATAAGTTAGGTGATCATAATCATTAACTCAATCCAATAGTTGAGAATGCTCTAATTTAAGTTGCCTACAGTATTTTATCTAATAGACACCTACACAACAACCAGGCTATATTTTCTTCAAGGGACATTTTTTATGTAGGTGCCTACATATAAGAAGTATGTAGTACCTTTTTATTTTTCATAAGTACATGAGAGAGAAGAAATAACAGTATAGATATACTTATTAGATATCTATAAATAAATAGTGAAATTTTCATAAACTAAACAACTATTGATCTTTGATCTAAAGGTCTTAAAATTCAATATATTTTGTTAAATTCTAACCGTTAAATTTTAGATTAAAAATTAATAGTGAATGTAACTTAGAATCTCAGATTAAAATGAAATTTTAACACATAATAGATTATTTTATATATTAATTAATTATATAATTAATTTTTTTTAAAACAAAAAAATAAAAAATAGGATGACACAAACCATTTCCTATTTTCTTCACCAAAAAGCTACCGTGGGAGCCCGCAGGAGTCATCCGGTAGGCGCTTATCAACTGCATTAAACAGCCGTCGGATCAGTTTAACTGCTGCGATTAAAACCTATTCTCGTGAGAACATTGCCTGCAAACCCTATTTCCAGCTCCGACCGTCTCTCTTCTTCTCCCAGCAGGCCAGTCTCGATTCTTCTTCTCCCAGTATTGGTGTCGCCGGATCGTGCTTCTCCTCCGACAGGCACGGCACCTTCGAGCTTCCATTCATGGCGTCGCCGGATTGTGCTTCTCCTCCGACGGGCACAATCGAGCTTCCGTTCATGGCGTCGCCTGATCGTGCTTCTTCTCCTCCGAAGGGCACCAACAAGGGCATCTCTGGATCTCTCTTCTCCATGATGTCGTCGACGGCACAGAAGCTCCCCATCTATCGGGGAGGAGTCAACATCAATGATTCTCAAGAGGGATTGGTGGAGGTATGATAAAGCTCCTTGCTTGCAGTTTTTAAATAATGAAAGCTCCATCGAACTAGATTTTCGTTTTCTGCTAGCCAAAAATCCAGCCTATTTGGCATGTCTATTTAAGATCCTTTAATTTTCAGAATTCATGATCCTGAGAAGGTTCATGTTCTTGATACTAAAATGTGACTGGATGGATCCTACAAGCACACTTCCCATTTCACCAGCAATCTTAAGTAGAAGAAGCTTCTCCATTTAGATTTCTTTTTCTGAAGAACCCATCATACACTTCCTTGTTTGGTCTCCACTAAAATACGGTGACTGCTGAAAAACTTCTGGAAAAAGGACCAGACCTTAAAATGGTCAAGGTGCATAAAGCATGATAAGTGGTTCAGTTTCAATTTACCGAGCATAAAAGTATTCTAATGACCATGGCTTTTTTCCAGTTTTAGGTTGACTGATTAGGATGACTTACTTTATTTGTTATTGCCTGTATAAGAATCCTTCATGTAGGTCAATGTCAACTGCCTATTTCATTTTAACAGACTTTAGTAGAAATATCAACGGTTGTTTTTGCATATTAAAATTCTTTTGAACTAAGTGTTGTAATTGAAATCCCTTGCAAAATGTTTGTACCCTTGTTTCTAAATTTTATTCAATACCAATGCAGGACTATGAAGAGTGTGGCAGCAAAGATGAAAATCTCTGTGTCGATGTTGATGTAGATGATGTTAACTTGGGGGAGCAAAATACACAACAGGAGTACTCTTCTCAAGTGCCTAATCAACCATATATTGGTATGGAATTTAGTTCAGAAAATGAAGCTTACCAATACTACAATGTATATGCTAGGATGAAAGGATTTTCCATTAGGAGAAGTTGGTTTAGAAATTCAAAGAGTAGCAAAGAGATGATAGCAAGGAATTTTGTTTGTTATAAACAAGGTGAAAAGGATTTAAAAGATAAACGGTACATCGGGAAACAAATTAATAGGAGGAAATCTATTCGTGAGGGTTGCCCAGCTAGATTATATATTGTCAAAAGAGGCAAAGGATTATGGATTGTTGATAAAGTCATTAAAGAGCATAATCATATTCTGAGTACACCTAGTAAGACATCAAAGCTTCGATCTCATAATAAATTGTCTTCAATAGATAAAGGATTACGGGATACTTCATCTGTATGTGCTATTGGACCATCTAAAGTTGCAAAAGTTCTCTCCGAGAGTGGTTGTGAAGGTGTTACTCTCCAACAAATTAATGGTCACAGAAGAAAGAATCGTCAAAGTAACATTGGGAATGAATGTATGAGTGTTATTAGGTACTTCCATTCAAAAAGTGCCACAGATCCACAATTCTTTTTCCAATTTGAATTGGATGAAGATCACACTATTAGAAGTGCTTTCTGGGCTGATGGAAGGTCTCGTGACAACTACATGAAATTTGGAGATATGGTTGTTTTTGACACTAGCTACAGGACTAATAACTTTAACATGCCTTTTGCACCATTCACTGGTGTTAATCATCATAGACAGTCTACATTGTTTGGTTGTGCATTGCTTGCAGATGAAACAGAAGATACCTTTGCTTGGTTATTTAGTACATTCTTAACATGCATGTGTGAGAAGAAGCCAAAGGTTATTTTTACAGATCAAGATCTCTCAATGCATGCTATAATACCAGTGATTTTTGAGGGTACAATTCATCGATATTGTTCTTGGCACATAGGTAGGAATGCACTAAATCATGTCTCCGAGCTCAAATGCAATGTCAAGTTCAAAGAAGACTATGATAAATGCATATATAGTTCCAAAACTCCAATAGAATTTGAGAATCAATGGAAGCTGTTGAAAGATATGTATCCCTCAATCCATGATAATGCTTGGTTGAATGTAATGTATGACATTCGAGAACATTGGGTTCCTTGTTATATGAAGGATGTGTTTATGGCTGGAATATCCACTAGTCATAGTATCAATTCATTTTTTGATGGTTATGTTCATTCTCAAACTCCTATTTCAGAGTTCGTTTTTCTATACGATAGAGCCTTATTATCTCGACGTAATGCTGAAGAAAGAGAGGACCTCTTGACAATGACAACAAATCCAATACTTCTATCTTCTAATCCAATTGAAGCACAAGCAGGTAAAGAATATACGAGGACTATATTCACTTTATTTCAAAATGAATTGAAGAAAGGATTGTCTTATGTCTCTCAAAAGATAGTTAAGACAGGAAACAATGCTCAATACCATGTTTGGAAGTATGGAA
The DNA here is from genome assembly GCA_024699735.1 of Posidonia australis. Classification (NCBI taxonomy): domain Eukaryota; kingdom Viridiplantae; phylum Streptophyta; class Magnoliopsida; order Alismatales; family Posidoniaceae; genus Posidonia; species Posidonia australis. Next base: position 5,358 of record JAMKQA010000795.1, on the reverse strand, counting down.
AGGAATACTCACCACAATCTGTGATCTTCAATAGTGGTCCTGATATCTCTGTATTTTGTTCATGTAAGAAATTTGAGCATGAAGGGATTTTATGCCATCATATCCTTCTAATTTTGTGGAAAAAGGGTGTAGGCATCTTGCCCGAAAAATATATCTTACGTAGGTGGACTATACAAGCTAGATATGATACAAGCACACTCTCCAGAGTAGATGTTCCATCATTATCTGATCAGAGGTACAAATTTTGTACTTCATCTTCTTTAGTTACTACAAAATTTTAACATGATATTGATTTATATTTTTCAATCTTGATATAGATTTACTCCTATGATGCTTTGGGATTTGCGGTCTACAGCATTTAAATTGGCTGATATTGGATCTTCTTCTATTACTCAATATGAAATAGTAAAACATGGGATGGATGATTTATTGAAGAAACTAAGTCAAATGCGTTTCAATACTATTGTTGAATCTTCACCAAGCGTAGTCAATGTCAACCGTGAAGAGCAACTACCTATGGAGTTTGCAGTAAAAGATTTGACTACAATGAGAAAAACCAAAGAGAGATCAAAAAATAGTCAACATATAAAATCTAGTATTGAAGTCTCATTGTCACAATCAAAGAAAGTGAAAAAAAACTTGCAAAGCTTGTGGTGAAGAAGGACATTACATCAATCCTTGTCCACAGGTTTTTTTTCTTACATGTACTTGCTTATCTAGTTTAATAAATGTGTATTAAGTTATGTACTCTTTCACAGATTCTTCGCATGTGCACGAGGAACACTGAGAGACTTGGGGTTAAGTATGTCAACTAGTAGTTGGAATCATGAAATATCTTGCAGGTACTTAATTACACATAGATGAGATTAGTTCAAAATTCGTCTTTTATATCTTCCGACTATTAACCATGTTTATTACCACTTTGGATCAGTGGAGTAAAATATACATGTGTACTAGCATTTCAGGAAAGGAGAAATCACCTAAACTGTGGTGTCAAGTCTATTATTGCAGAATTATCCTTGGTCTTCATCTTTCTCCAAATATCACAGTCCATTATCTAGGATAATTCTGGATTTGGCAATCAATCTCAGACAGTTCACTACTGGTGGGTAAAAGAGGGAAATTAAAACAAGATATCACCAAAAACACCTTGTGGGGAGTAGGGAGAGGAGAGAGGGAGCGATGGAGTCCACATTCAAGGCAGGAATACTGGAGGGGAGGGTGGCGGTGATCACAGGCAGAGTGTCTGGGATTGGGCTCGAGGTCTCTACGCATTCCCGGTTGCATGGCGGAGGGCTGTGCTCAACTCCGCTGTCTCTGCTCTCTAGGAATGCGATGTTTGGGTACATCCTAATCTTTCTGAGCAGGAATCAAATGATCCTCTTCTGTATGTGGCTTTGATATAAAAATTTGATCTTGTTAGGGATTGGTGGATGAGTGATTGATTTGGGTCGCTTTTCTAATGTGGTTCTTCATGGGATTGTGGTGTTTCACATGTACTTTGTTTCCCCCTTTTTTCTAATAAAATTCCTAAGATTTCCTGCTGATTACTCTTCCAAGGATTGTCTGAATTTATGTGCCTTACAGGAATTTGTCGAGGACAAAAACCTTGGTTTAGTTTTTTTCTTCAATTAAATTTATGGACTTTTATGCCCTAAAATTTGTATCGATTCTTGTGAAGCGTGGGGAGTGTTGTTTGTGTTTGTTTCATATGCTCGAGGAGAAATTCTGCTCATGCATAGCCCTTTGAGGCTGAGAAAACTTGCAATAGGCACTGGTTGTTGTGTTTTAGAATCAAGCCTGTCTTGATTGCTAATTTTCTTCCCTTTTTTTAATAAAAACAATTGTGTTCTAGATTTCTAGTTGCATTGCTTGCAGTGTTTGTATAGTACCAGTGTACCACAGGCAAAAACTTAAAAACAGGAACTGAGATTTCACATAAATAGACTGAGTTCTAGAGGGTTGACCTCACAGGGCTCATTTTGAGTGCTCTGTTGCATGTGATATGTATTTGGATGGCCCATATTGTTCGGATAAAAGATTATTGAATTGGGACAGCACTATTACTAATTAGGGAGACTATCAATTTTGATATCATAAACAAATGCTTTCATTTCATCAGGATATAAGTTGATGCAATTTATATGGATATCTTTCTTTGAAACCTTGATTCCATCACATTTACGATGCTCAATATCTAATCTAGAGCAAGAATAAATAAATTCAGGATGAAGATTATTGTAAGATGATGTAACTATATTCAGTTTTTCATATGTCATGGATCATAAGAATCGAGCAACATTGAAATCTATATAAATAAATAGTTAACAATCTGGTGCAGGATACCCATTTTCAGAAGAATTTCAAGTTTTTTTCTTTGCACACAAAAATGATCAGGACAAGAATATGGATGTAATACCATCATAGATTTCTTTTTATTATTCTGTTGGAACATTGACCAACTTGCATACATCCTTCATCTTTATGACACAAGATCTTTATAGAAAAAGAAGGGCTGAACAGTGAATAGAGGTTGCAGTCGCAACCAAGTATTTCGTGCTCATTCAAACAATGATGTATTACCTTCCATCTACTCGTAAAGTTCCGAAATTTGTCAAGACACCTGTGATCAGTGAATTGTCTGTGGAGTGTTACTGAGTAATTTCGAGATTGAGGAATTTCATATTTCTGATGGAATCGTCTCCTTTTTTGAATATTTGCTGTCTTCCACTCACCATGAACATAAAGAGTGAAGATCTTCTATTAGAATGGTACACATTGTATATATTTTAGAGAGCTAACATGATTTAATTATTTTTTTGTCAAAGATTTTATATGAAATTTCAATTGAGATGTTCTGGCAGTTTTAGTTCATTGGTGGTTTTTATTCGTAGGTTCATTTTGATGGCTTGTTGTTTAGTGTAGAAATTGTTTGATTCATTTGTTATGTCCGAGATCTTCCCCTATATGTTTTACAGGCTATTGGAATTGAGGGAGATGTTCGCAAGAGGAAAGATACCATTAGGGTTCTTGAAATAACTTTTTAAGTATTTTGGGAATATTGATATACTTGTTAATGGTGCTGGAGGCAATTCTCTTGCATCACCTGAGGATTTATCCCCTAATGCCTTTAAAACTGGTAAGAGATATAAATTCATTGCCATCACATTTGTTATTCCTTTATTTTCTACCTTCATGGAAATATCTTTGATTTGGTCAAATGAACTTTTCTTGGTGGCATCTACAAGTGTGTGTTGCTTTAGTTTTGTAAATGTGTGATTTTCCTTGTCTTAGTTTTTATTCTTTTGTGCATGCATGCTATCATTGCTATTATGAAGAAATTTAAAAGTCTGCATTGCCAATTGTTGATTCTGACCAAGCAGGTCGCAATGGTGTGCTTAAAAGCCTGAGAAAGTTCGTGCACTTTTTAATGTTCTGCAAGTACTTATAAAACAATGTCATTTTATGTTGTAATTACAGTAATGGATATTGATATGCTGGGTACATATACAATGTCCCATGAAGCTTTAAAATATTTAAAGAAAGGAGGGCCTGGAAAGGACCCATCTATTGGTGGCCTAATTTTGAACATAAACGCAACACTACATCATACAGCATCATGGTATCAACTTCATGTATCTGCTGCCAAGTTACGCCGAACTTATTCCTTATCATTTATCGGTTTCCTTTCTAATATTCTTACTTAAACAGGCTGCAGTTGACAGCATTACAAGATCCTTGGCCATGGTGTGGGGCAGTGATTGTATGATAAATGATATAAGGCCATAAGGTCAATGGCATTGCTCCAGGTCGCATTTCAAGCACTCCTGGATTAAGTAACCTTCTTCCAGATGAGATGGAAAACAAGGGGAGAGAAAATGCACCTCTTGTTAAATTTGGGGAGAAGTGGGATATTGCAGTGGCTGCTCTGTACTTGGTATCTGACGCAGGCTAGTTTACAATTCTTCTCTCCACATCTCTCTACTTAGATTTATTCATAAAATTCCATTTTCTCATGTTTGAGGGTACTTGATCCAAGTGCAAAAGGGCCTCCCAGAACTCCTCTGGGAAGACTATAAATTCAGTACGTTTCAAATATTGGTGCAATGCCACCGTGTTCTGGTCGGTTACTACACCAAGCAAACTGGCCACAAGCTCTGCGAGATAGTAGGTAAAGTTGTAGACTTGACCCCTATCAATAGAGATCGAAGAAGACCAGCCAAATTGTTATTCACAAACCCATCGAAAAGGAAGTTACCCTTCTCATCACTATTGATTACGTTGAGAAGCGCATTCATATCGAGTATAAACGGCACCAAAGGTATTGCCTCTTCTGTGGTCTTTTGGGTGACACCATTGGAGGTTGCATAGCCAGGTTTGATATAGAGGAGATTGATGCTCTCTTCTCTATAGAAGAACTGTGAAAAGAATATAGTCGTCTCCCTCTTAGATCCAAAACTTCCCCACAATCTCATAGCCGTGTACCCTTGCTCTAAGGGATCTAGCGGTCGGCCTACATCTTCTCTGGCAAGCTTTCCAGCTATTGTCAATGCTAATTATTTTGACTGTTACAAAAGGTTACTCAGACAATGTCTCATTGTCACAGTGGTTGAGAGAACTTCAAACTCGTCACAGGTCTTAGGTTCGAATCTTAGGACATGTACAAGAAAATTTCACAGTGACTGGAAGATGGTATAAACTTGCCATGTCCCCGTCTCCGTCCCCCCCCTCCTTTCTAAACCGATAACAAAAAAAAAAACAAAAGGTTACTCAGACAGCACTAGGAAAGAAAGAGAATGGTCACGATGAACAATGAACAAGTTCTTCGATACTGTCAAAAATCATGTGTCTTTCATTTATGGTCGTGGTGTAGGGCTAGCCCATCCAGCAAAACTAGTACAATTGTAAAATGGCCTCTAGAATTGGTACATCCCTCCCAACTCTGAAAAAGAAAAGAAAGTAGAGTTGGTAGTGATGCTTCTCCTCCGTCCAAGCAACATTAGGAGGAAGACTAGACTAACCTACCATTTTTTTTTTTTTTTTGGTAAAAGGTTTAAAAGATATTATTTCTTCGGCTTTCAACGTCAGATAAGAAATACAGAGTTGAGAAATAATACAGACCCTTAGGCTGTACAGCCTTCAAAAAGCCATATGGTTCCAAAAAATATCATACAGCTCAGAATATTTATCAAAAATGGAACAACAAAGTATTGTATCCAAAAAAAATATTTTTGTATGAACCACTTTCATTCATTCATTCATCCATATCTTCCTCGGCAGCCTCTCCAGAATGGAGGAAGTGGTGCAGCAAGAGGCTCCTCAGACTATGAAGTCAAAGCAGTTGCACACTGCATCGAT
>JAMKQA010000794.1:0-22911 GCA_024699735.1 Posidonia australis | reverse complement strand
CAAATAATGAATTAGATAATTATTTAGAATCCCCAATTGCTTTTAGTGATTTAGAAATAGATAACTTAAATATATTAAAGTGGTGGTCTACTACAGCTATTAGGTTTCCTATAGTAGCAAAAATGGCAAAAGATTTACTAATGATTCCGACGTCGACTGTGGCATCAGAATCTGCATTTTTTGCAAGAAAAAAAGTATTAAATGATAAAAGATGTAGATTATCAGAGAAGTCTGTAGAAGCCTCCGTCTGTTTAAAAGATTGGTACGATGCGGTTGATCGTCTTCAAGGATTGAGCTTGAAGTCTGAATCAAAAGAAGACGATGATGCGACATCAACTTCAACAGGCAGAACAGACTCCCCAAATGAATAATTCTTGATGTAAAAATTTTAAAAAAAATGTAAAACAAATGATGTTAATATCTTTTGTATTTTTTATGTAAAAAAATTGTTGTATTTCAAATATTTTTTTTAATAAAAAAAAATATTGTTTTTAATAAAAAAAATTTAGTTTAGGCCCAATGGCCCGGCCCGGCCCACATACAGGCCATGGGCCATGCTGGGCCCATGGTCTGCAGGAACCGGCCCGACTCGGCCCAACCTTGGGCCAGGTCGGCTCGACCTGACCCGTTTTCCAACTCTATGTCTAGGTGAACATCTACAAGATGGTGTTAACAATACAAGGGTATTTCAAATGTCTAGGCAGATGTCTGCTAAGGTTATCTTAAGAAATAGTAATTTTTCGAATGACCGTTAGTGACTTCCAATACAATAGCAATTGGACAGACGTTCGAGCAAACATCTATTGTCATTGTCGATGGTTGCCAAAAACGATCAGAGGTGACTGGAATGGTAAGAAAATGACCAACAATGGTAGAAAACGATGAAAAGCCATATGATTGAAAAAAATTATTTTCTCCAATTTTCATGCAAAAAAAGAAGATAAAACTATTGTCTTCTTTGATTTATGTGTAGAAAAGGTTGATCTTTATGATGAAATAATTTTAAAGCCTTAGAAAACATACGAGAATAACCACTCATTAGTTTTTTCATTCTAGGAACATGTTGATAATATATTGTAATTAGGAAAAATGTACAAAGACATAGAGAAGATGTAGAGAAAAAGTAACCTAAAAGCATATCAAGGTATAAATATTTTTTCATTATTAATAGATAAATATAAGAATACAATGAATATTAGAAGATACTTACGACAGTTACAAATATTCCATAACATACATTATATAATAAATGAAGTTAAAGTACCAAAGTCAATGATTTGGAAGTTCGTGGTAATAAAGTAGAAATTGATGTAATTCATCTTGTTTTTATTATTTCCCTATCTTTGTACTACACCTGGCCTAGCTGGCCTTCGGCAGTAGATTGTGACGTAAAGAGGGCAAAGTGCCGGGTGTAAAAATGGAGACTGTGGGATCCACCTGAAGTTTGACTATTGACTGGTCAAGATGATTGAACACCAAAAGGCCGGTCAGTTGGGTATTATCAATTATTTGATAAGTGGCGTCTTAAGTTTGATACTGTTTTCCTCCTTTCTATGATTAAAATTAATGATAAAACATACTTTAGTCCCTCTCTCTATAAATATCCATACATGCGCATTTTTCTAAGAAGAGATGATCAATTATGATCGACTTAATAAACTTACATCTTAAGCTTCCCCATCTTGACTATTCAAACTGATTGCAGTGATCTCTGTTTATATCATTTGAGATACCAACCTCATTATTCTCACTCCAGGAATCATCTAGGCATCACCCCATTCTTAGGCCATATTTGTATCAGATGAGCACTCTCATAAAAGATGCTAAACTTCATTCTCACTTTATTGCATTACAAGAAAAATAAAATACAAATGTATCATTTTCCAAAAAAAAAAAAAAAACACTTGGGATGCGATAGGAAGTAAAGAATTGAGAAAAAATAGAAATATATAGAATAAATGAGACATGGTTGCATAAAAATCTAAAATAATATTGGCAGTTGTTGGAGGTTCGTCGGTGTTCGAGGAAGATTCCGGCGACTGGATTTAGGACTCCAGCGAGGTAGATATGGTGGAGGATCCAGGTACAATCCCTTTTCTTTTTTCCAGTGTATTACCCTTTCCTCCTCTACCTCTATATATAATGGAGCCATAACATCTCCACCTCCTTCCGTCCCAACGGCTCCTTCTTTTCTATGTAACCGTCGGAGTAAATTCGGTCTTGAATGGTCAGCCATTACTCCTACCATTCACTACCAAATGACCGTTTCCTCCCCTCTTTCCATTTTTCTGTGGTTTTCAATGACCACACATTTACATCTCCTACTTGGTCATGAAGACCATATACATGAATTCCATGCACAGAGATGTTACACTTCCACTTTCACTATCCGTGAAGTGTATAATTTTAATTTTCAATTTTCCACTCCCACTATTCATGAGAATGTTCTTCATTTCCATTATCCATGGAAATGTTTCTTAATACCATTAAGTTCACAAACTTAATGATTTTTTCTACTGGAATTCCTTTTATCAAAGGATCAACAATCATATCTTCTGTGGGAATATAACTCAATTTTATTTCCCCTTCCTTCACTATATCACAAATATAGTGATAGTGTATGTTAATATGCTGTCTTTTTGATCTATTAGCACCACTATGTATAAGACTAATTGCTGCTTAGTTATCACAATATATATCTATTGGACCACCTATCAAATTGAGATTTAAATCGTTTATAAATCTCCTGATCCAAACTGCGTGTGATGCAGCTACACTACAGGCAACATATTCAGCTTCCTGTGTGTATTTCGCTACACATGCTTGCTTTTTACTACTCCAAGATACAACTGCATCTCCAAAGAAGAATACATGTATCGAAGTAGACTTCCAATCATCTTTGTCACCACCAAGATTTGCAACCGTATAACCAAGCACTTCAAGCTCATCTGCATAATATGTCAACTTATGGTGCAATGTTCCCTTTATATATTTCATTATTCTCTTGACAGCTTCCCAATGTTTTGTTCCGGGATTACTTTGATACCTGCTTACAAGACTCACTGCATATGTTAAGTCCGGTCTAGTACACAACATCGCGTACATCAAACTTCCGACCACTTGAGCATAAGGTACTCTTAAAGGTTCTTTCTCCTTTCCAGGACACTGGTCCTTACTCAACCTTTTCCCATAAACATATGGTGTAGGGGTTGATGAACAATTTTCCATTTCAAACCTTTTCATTACCGTACGTAGGTATCTTTCTTGATTTATACTCAATATCCTAGATTTCCGATCTCTAAGGATCTGAATTCCAAGAACATAGGATGCTTCCCCCATGTATTTTATCTCAAACTTCAAGCTAAGTTCTTCCTTTATTTTAGTCAACATGTCAGTATCATTTCTAGCAAGCAAGATATCATCTACATATAAGGATAATATAATAAACTTGCTCTCACTTTTCCTAACATATACACAGTAATCTAACCTATTTGAAACAAATCCCATTCCGACAATCACATCATGAAACTTGTGATACCATTGTCTAGATGCTTGTTTCAAACCATATATTAACTTATTTAACTTGCACACTTTATTTTCATGTCCTTCCACCTGAAAACCTTCAGGTTGTGACATATAAATTTCTTCCTGCAAATCACCATTCAGAAATGCAGTTTTTACATCCATCTGATGTAATTCCAAATCTAAATATGCAACAATAGCCAATATAATTCTTACTGAAGCGAACTTTGCTACTAGAGAATAAGTTTCCTGATAATCAATTCCCGGTTTCTGTATATAACCTTTAGCAACTAATCGAGCCTTATATTTATCGATAGACCCATCAGCCTTTAACTTTTTCCGGAATATCCATTTGCATCCTATAGCTTTCCTTTCCTGAGGTAAATCACATAATTCCCACACTTGATTCCTTTTCATGGAATCAATCTCATCATTTATGGCTTCCAACTACAAATCTTTTTCTTGAGATTTCATAACGTCCTTATAAGACATGGGTTCCATATGATTTTCCTCCATATCTACTAACAAACACGAAAGCTCACAAGAATACAAATGATAATCATCCATCCAAGCTAGCTGATGTCTTATTCTCTTGTTGTTGACAGGTACTACTGGTTCATTCCTGTTTTCATTATTTCCATTTATAGGCTCATTTTGGTTTTCATCCACAATTTCTATGGGTTCATTATCCATTTTCTGTTTGCCTTCAACTATAGGGTCATTTTCTGGTATATTATTGAAATAATCATCATCCACTACAAATAGTGGTTCCTTTTCTATTTCATTTTTCTCTTTCACATTTGAGCTTTCCAGAAAAGTAGCATTTCTATTTTCAATAATTCCCTTTTCTTTATTGTAAAACCTATAACCAAAAGAATTCTCACAATAGCCTATAAATGTACACTTAATAGTTCTAGATTCCAACTTATCCCTTAATTGTCTAGGAATAAGTATATGAGCTATACAACTCCATTTCCTTAAAAAATATAAATTGGACTTTATTCCGGTCCACAACTCATAAGGTGTGGTAGGTACAAATTTAGAGGGGATTCTATTTAATACATGATTTGCTGTAAGCAAAGCTTCTCTCCAAAATTCTTTGGAGAGACTTGAATGTGAAAGTATGCATCTAACAGAATTCATTAGAGTTCTATTTTTCCTTTCCGCCACGCCATTTTGTTGTGGTGTATAAGGCATTGTAGTTTGCCTTTTAATTCCATGCATTTCACAATACAGTTCAAATTCCTTTGAATTGTATTCCCGACCTCTATCTGACCTTAACACCTTAATATTCCTTCCAAGTTGTTTTTCTACTTCCAACTTGTATTTCTTAAAACATGTTAATACCTCACTTTTATGAGATAATAAATACACATAAGAATATCTTGAAAAATCATCTATGAAAGTCACAAATATTCCTTGTGATCATATGTTTTAACACTAAGTAGACCACAAACATTAGAATGAATTAGGCTCAATAATTCATTTGATCTATGTCATATTCCAAAGGATTTCTTAGTCATTTTTCCAACTAAGCAATGTTGACATTTTTCAAATTCCATGTCATTCATATGAGGCAACATATTCAATTTTACCATTTATTTCATTTTATGCATGTTAACATGAACCAATCTTAAATGCCACAATTCACTTTCCATTAAATAACACAAGATATAACTAGAAGCCACATCAATTTCATTTATTTCAACATCAACAACAGGAATACAAAATAAGTCATGTTCTGGTACATATTTTCCCATAGCAAAGACCTTTTTGTCTTTACCAATGGATACAAGTTTGTTATAAAAACGAACTTCCAAGCCATTTTTCACAAGAGCGCCTACTGATATCAGATTCTGCCTCATGCCAGGTGCATAGAGGACGTCTTTGAGTACCATAATGCTATCTCCCAAATCCAAATGGTAGGTATCAATACCTTCTACATCTAGATAGGTGTTGTTACTCATATAGATGCGTTGTTCTCCAGGACTAAATTCTTTGAAGGTTTCTAGTCCCATTGTGGTTTTGGCAATGTGCCTCGTGGCACCAGAATCTACCTACCACTCGTTTGAATTTGGAACAACTTTATTACATTCCACAATGCCGACAAAAACTTTCCTGTTCTTCGCATTTTGTTCTGAGGTCTTGCCTTTATTTCCATCCCTCTTGGGACAATTTGCCCTGTAATGACCAAACTGGCCACAAGCATGACAAGAACCTCGTTGTTTCTTTCCTTGCATTTGATTTGGCTTGTAATTCTTTCTTTCGTTATTCCTAGGCTTCTGAAATACGGCATTTGCTTCTTCCAGATTGGATTTATAACACTTCCGGCTAGACATTATTTCCTGTTCCGTACCCAACCTAGCTGACAATTCATAAAGTTGAAGTGGGGTTGACCTAAGAGATGTGGTCACCATATCAAAACTACGTGGCAAACTATTTAATATGGTTGCTATCTGCAGTTTTTCAGGTATGAGTGTTCTTGCAGTAGCTAAATCTTTTGTCATGACAATCATATTATTAACATGTTCCACTATATTTTGTTTCTCCGACATTTTGTAGGAGTTATACTTTTGAAAAAGAAGCTGAGTAGTCATTTTAGTAGTCCTATCATACTTCTCTTTCAAAGCATTCCACAATGTGTAAGCAGTAGTGTAAATTGCAAAACATTTGATTAAACTATCCTTCATAAACATGAACATAAGACTTTTTGCTTTCTTATCTTCATTTTCCCATTTCCTAACTTCAATTTCAGAAATGTTATTTCTAGTTTCCAGAGGATTAGCTTCAATTACATGTTCCAAATTGTCATATTCCAAAGCATGTTTTATCTTCCTATGCCACATCTCATAGTTAACCCCATTCAATTTCTCAATTTTGCCATTTCAGTTGAGAACAACTTGCTAGCCATTTTTCAAATCTATAATAAATAATAAAATTCTAAATTTAAAATTTGCTATTTAAATTTCAGTAAGAAATTTAATTTGAAGAATTTATCAAATAACAAGAATTTATCAAAATAAACTCTATTATTTGATAAAGTTTAATCCCAGAAATCAAGCAAAGTTCCAATTTCCAACTTAAATCATGCAAAAGATATAATTTTAAGTAATCATGCAAGATTATTATAAAACTTTAAAGCATGCAAAGACTATATCAAAATTAATTTTTTTAATCAACAGTCACTTTAAATTTCAACTAAAGTAACCCCCCCTTTTTTTTTTTAATTTTAAAGCATGCAGGTATTATTTTTATTCACCCACCCTAAATAATTTTAAACCAATAACCTAACCTCCACTGACTATGGAATCGGGCGGGCGGCGGGGCTAGGGCACGGGCGACTTGGTGGGAGTGGCAAGTGGTGGTGGTAGCAGCAGTGGTAGGGATCGACCGGCACTAGCGGCGGTGGGTGTGTGTGGGGAGCTCGCTAGGGCGGCGATGACGTCGACGGCAATTTGTTGTGGGGGCGATCGACGACAACTACGCAATGGCGGCGCGTGAAGGGGGTGGCGTCGGTCTAGTGGTGGGGGCACGCGCAGTGGGCGACGATGGCAGCGACGGCGAGCAGGTGGGAAGCAGTGACGATTCGCAGCGTGCGGGAGGTGATGGCAGCGATAGGGTTGCCGTGTGTAGTGGAGGCGTGCAGATGGGAAGTAGCGGCAATTCGCGGCTTGCGGCAGCAGCGGGGGTGCCCGTGCGTAGTGGCAGCGGGAAGGTGGTCTGTGCACGACCAGCGTGCGACTGTCAAATGGTGCGCACAGACGGGCGATCAACGAATGCTCTGATACCACGGTTGGAGGTTTGTCAGTGTTCGAGGAAGATTCCGGTGACTGGATTTGGGGCTCCGGCGAGGTGGATATGGTGGAGGATCCTGGTACAATCCCTTTTCTTTTTTCTAGTGTGTTACCCTTTCCTCCTCCACCTCTAGATATAGTGGATCCATAACATCTCCTCCACCCTCCGCCCCAACGACTCCTTTTCTAAGTAACCGTCGTAGTAAATCCGGCCTTGAATGGCCAGCCATTACTCCTGCCATTCACTACCGGAGGGAGGAAACAATTTCCATTTTTCCGTGGTTTTCAATGACCACACATTTACATCAGTAGCATATGTGGTAGTTTAATGCAAAAAAAAGGTTTATTAAATATAAAATACAAAAAAGACATGGTTACATAGAAAACGATCTTACTCTCTCGTACGTACACTTACACATGACACAAGGAAAAAGGAATTACTTTTATAAAATCAAAAATTAAAATTCTAAAATTTTAAAAACACTTGTAACACGAATGTGTAGTTATCGATTTTCAACACTAGACACGAAAACGATTTATTCAACAGTTATCCTCATCATGTATTTTTCCAAAAAATAGTATTTTCTCCACTATTAATCGAAAATCTAGAAAAAATATTCATGATAGTAAAACTTTTTTGGAGTTCCACCCATAAAGGTGACCCACTAGAATACACATTCAATAATGCTCCAGAGCTATTAAGAGAGTAATAACGAGATTAAACTAGCTCAGTCTTCTTAAGCTTAGAATTACCTACAAGTAATTACCATAGAAGTTTACATTTCAGTGCATTGCTGAGATTTCTAATATTGATAGTACCCCAACCCTCTTGATTTTTTGAGCGACAAATTTTCTACCAATTAACTAAGTGGTATCCTTTACTAGAACGTCCCGTTGAACTCTAGTGAAATTTTTGTCGGAGGCGGTCGATCTCTTTCTCCACCGTAATTGGTAGGTAAAGGACTGAAAGGAAGAAAGTTGGAATAGCAGATAGTACTGAGTTAATTAAAATGAGGCTCCCACCAATAGAAAGAAATTTTGCTTTCCAAGTAGCAAGTTTGGATGTTAGCTTATCCAAAACATGAGACCAATCGTTAAATGAGGCTTTACGATAGTACCTAGGTATTCCTAAATATTTAATTGGAAGAGACTTTTGCTTGTAGAATTTTACAACACCTATTAATATTATCCTGGGAAACCCCAATATTAGTAAGGGATGACTTTCAAAAATTAATCTTAAGACCAAAGCATGCTTGAAAGTAAGCTAGGATTCTTTTAACATTAACATTGTAGTCCTCAGTTGGTGATAAGAACAATATTGTATCATCGACATACTGAATGTTAACCACATTAGGTCCACCTCTAAGGAATTGAATCTCCGAAATTAAATTGTTTTGAGAACCTAAATGTAGTTTTCTATTTAGGACATGTGTAGTCACTATGAAGAATAATGGAAAGAGAGGGCTACCCTACCTTAACCCATTAGTAGCTCCAAAGAAACCTTTAGGTGTACTATTAATAAGAATGGAATATTTAATTGAAGTGATGTACATATTAATCCAAAAGAGTAAAATTTTTCCACAATCGAGACCTCTAAGGGAACTACTTAAAAAGTCTCAATTAACATTATCAAAAGCCTTTTTAAAATCTAACTTTAACACAAAACTAGGAGAATCTGAATAATTCATGGAATGGATTGTTTCTTGAGCAACCAAAAAGCAATCAAGAATATTTCTACCTAGAAGAAACGCACACTAGTTATTATCAATAGAAGAATTCAAAATAAGGCAGAATCTGTTAGTTAAGCTCTTAGATATGATCTTAAAGGTACTATTGTCATGTCCCAAATTTTCCATAATAATTTAAAACAAATTAAACTACAGGAAATTAAAAGTTAAACAGAAAATATCAACTACCAGGAATCTGTGTGTGCGGCTACAAGACTCCAGACTATATGCACTATGCTAAATTCTTTGCATGCCTACACTTGCAACCCAAAAAAAACACGAGAAAAGCGTGAATAACAGAAGTCACCCGACACGCATCCCATAAAACAACAGAAAACAAAACTATATTAATTTTCCTTTTAAATTCATTTCGTAATCATTTTCTCTAAAATCCCACAAAATTAGGTCCACACAGGCCAAAACAACATTTAAGGCTCTATTAGCTCAAAACCACGATCGAGGCCCTCAATGGCCAAAACCACAAATTGTGAGTCGAGAAGCGCGGCACCAAGAAACCAAACTATGGCCACACGTAGTCCATTAAAGTGCGACCAACGACGTCTGCATTGCCACGATGACGACCACCCTGTGTAGGAGCATTGACCATCCTGCAATTCTCCCTCTCTGGAGAACCCTCATAAGGCCAACCCTCTCTGGGAAGGCAATCCTGTTTCTAAGGACGCTACCAGCTACGGGGCACGTGTCCCACCCACACTGGCCACCACAAGGTACGCCTACTCACAGCGTCCTCCACATAGTGCTTAAGAGGGAGTGTCATACCTCCACACCCGACAACACTCGAGCCTCAGTACTCACAGCGACAGTAGGAGTATCATACCTCCCTGTCATGCCACAAGTCACCTCAACCCGTGGACCACAACCCTAGCATCGAGACAACAGTCAAGGAGTCTCATACCTCCAAAACCCAACGACACTCTGTCTCAAGTATCTCGGCCTTGACCTCAATTAGGGAGACGTGCCTGACCACTCGAGAATGTTGTCACATTCCCTGATCTCGACGACATGGTCCCATGATGTCTTGACCTGCACATAGAAAACTAGGAAAACTATTTTATAAGACGGACTAACCATTTTCGAAACCATTTATATCTTTAGAAATTCTTTCAAAACCTCAACAGAACGACACATCAGGTGTCTCATGGGACCACCACTGACAGCACACAATCCATCTTAAATGGACAACACAAACCAATCCGAGAACCCATGGAAATCAGATTTTATAAAAATATTTGGGCCCTGATTAGACATGCCGAAATGGGTTCGGTATGCCAAAAATCACTAGATCAGTAAATCGATTTAGATCGGTAAACCGATTTGGATTGGTCGATCGAAACAAGTAAACGATCAACACACATGGCCAAAATTGACATACCAAAAATGGTTCGGTCGATTGAAATCACTTGATTCGGTCGACTGTCCAAAATCAGACGACCGAAGTTCGACCAAAGGACCAATACTGATAGCAAAGCGACATACCAAAATGGTTCGGTATGCTATTTTCTACAAAACCAGAAAACGGCCCAAAAGCTCAAACGTTTGAAATCGTCTAAAGTGGAACCTATCATCGGACCCCCAAAACAAGCACCAAAAATCTCACATAAAGCATAAGATGTAGACCCTCGAGTCTACTTCAAATCCACACAAACAAAACCAAAATCCATTCATCATAGGCTGAGAAATAAAATCGCAAAGCCACAGGGGTCAAAAACGACCCAAAACAGACCACCTCCATTAAAGACCATAAATGCCACCATAAATTCTCATAAATCATGATAAATTTTAGGAATGTAAATTTACCTAGATTTCAGGTATTCCTATCAATTTATACCAATTCCATGCTTTCTATACATTGGTTGGAGGTGTGTACCTGCAACGAGCTCTCCAGTGATCCAACTCTAACCTCCGGCCAACTCCAGCAACTCCACACATGCATGACCACTCCAGGACCTTAAGGATGCCTCACCGAAGCTCCATAGGCCGCCACGAGCCACCACACACCACCGCACACTGCCACCGACCCTCGAGCACACCGAATAGAGCAATAGAGGAGGAGATGGGGAAAGACAAGAGAGAAAGAGTGAGTGACAGAGGGATGGAGTAAGTGAGGGGGAGTGAGTGAAGGAGAGGGAGGTGGAGTGCTTGGAGAGGGGGCGACGAAGTAGGGGAAGAGGAGGAGAGGTGTAGAAGAAAAGGGTTGACAGTCACAACTTATAAACGTGCTAGTGGTGGTAGTTGCATGCATGCATGCACAGTGCTACCACCAGCCTCCCACACGAGCCAACAACCCACTGTACCAACTCACTCCCACCAATCAACCCATAAACGTGGCCCCTACACGGACCTACATCTGGGTCCACAAGGATAGTGTCACAATGCATAGTGCCAACCACGCATAGGGATACGCAAATAGAAGCCAGCCCACGAGGCCCAAGCCTAAAATCACAAAACTACACAAACGGGCCTCAGAATAGTAACACCCGTCTAGGAATAAATTCATTATAATGTAAATAATTACAAAATGAATTATAGGTGTTACATCCTGACCACCATAAAAGAAGATTTCGCCTCCTAAATCACTAGTAGGTGAAAAGATAGGGGTACTGGGATAGGATGACTTCCTCACATTCCCACGTGGCCTCCTGGCTCCATGATGCCGCCACCGCACCAAGACTAGCAGAATCACCTTGTTCCGCAGCACTTGTTCCTTACAGTCAACAATCTGGACGGTATCCTCCATAATGGACAGATCTTCCTGGAACCCTTCTGGCTAAATTGGGATCACTTGAGATGTGTCAACCAGGAACTTCCTCAACATGGAGACATGGAACACGTTGTGCATGGACGACATCTTTGGTGGTAGATTCAATCAATAAGCAACCTCATCGATCCTCTAGGTGATCTGGTACAGGTCAATATAGCGAGGACTCAACTTCTCACACTTCCCAAGTCTCATGACACCCTTGGTCGATGACACCTTTAGGAACACATAGTCTCCCATCAGAAATTCCAACGGTCTCCACCTCCTATTGGCATAACTCTTCTGTCGACTCTGCACAGCCAACAACCTTCTACATACAGTTGAACAAGCTCAAGACCAATGAATTGACGCTTGCCCACCTCACTCCAGCAAACCGACGATCTACATGGCCTATCATACAAAGCTTCGTATGGCGCCATCTCGATGCTCGAGTGATAACTATTGTTGTAGGTGAATTCAATCAATGGCAGATGGTCCTCTCAACTCCCTTGAAAGTTTAAGGCACATGCTCTAAGCGTATCCTTTAGTGTCTGGATAGTCCTCTCTGTTTGACCATCCGATTGAGGATGAAATGCTGTGTTATAGTTGAGCACGGTGCCAAAGGCCTCCTGTAGAGTTTTCCAGAACCTTGAGGCGAACCTCGTGTCTCTGTTTGACATGATGGACACCGAGGCACCTTGCAACCCCATCACCTCGGACACATACAACTTCGCCAAGCGGTGCATCGGGAGCTTCACCCGAATGACCAGGAGTTAGTCGATCCATGATCACCCACATGGTGTCGTTCTTCCTCTGCGTCAATGACAAACAAGTCACAAAGTCCATTGAGATGTGCTCGCACTTCCCCACAGGAATATCCAATGGCTGCAAGGTCCCTCCAGGTCTCTGGTGCTCTTCCTTGACTAACTAGTAGGTTGTATACCTCGCTACATGGCCAGCAGCATCCTTCTTCATGCTAGGCCACCAAAAGTTCTACTTTAGATCTCGATTCATCTTTGTACTCCTAAAATGAATGGTGTACTTAGAACGATGCGCATCATGAAGTAATTTCTGCCTGGCCTCCTCATGCTAGGGCACATACAGGTGCATATCATATCTTAGCATTTCATATACCCCAACAGAGAAATAAGGCTCTCCACCAGCCTTTAGCTTCTCAAACATAGCTTGAACAAACGGATCCAACTGCTGACAAGTGACAATAAACTCCATCAGCTTGGGGCGAATAGACAGGTTTGCCACCCAAGCACCAACTGTCCCCCGAGCTTGCTGCTTCGGCGTATAGCTCACTAGGTCCTCTAGCATGGTCCACTTCCTGACTATCAAGCTCACTAACATGTGTGTATGCCAACTCAGGGCATCAGCGACTACGTTGGCCTTCCTAGGGTGGTAGGACAGGCTGAAATCATAGTCCTTCAGATACTCCACCCAATGGCGCTGCCTCAGATTGAGGTCCTTCTGCATGAAAATATTCTTCAAATACTGATGATCGGTGAATACCTCAAACTACTCCCCATAGAGATAGTATCGCCAGAACATGAGAGCGAACACTACGACAGCCATCTCCAAATCATGGGTTGGGTAGTTCTTCTCATGGTCCTTCAGTTGGCACGAAGCATATGCGATAACATTGCTATGCTGTATTAGAACACACCCCAACCCAACACCATGGTCTTTTAGTGAAGCCACTACTTCTAGAAGGCAGAGTCAACACAGGGGTAGAAACCATACAAGACTTTAGTTCTTGAAAACTTACCTTACAATTCTGGTCCCAACAAAATGAAACTCCCTTTCTTGTCAACTATGTCAAAGCCACAGCTATGGAGGAGAAATCCCTGATAAACCTCCTGTAATAGCTCGCTAGACCCAAGATACTCCTTATCTCCGCCACAATCTTGGGTTGCTCTCAACTACTCACCGCCTCAACCTTGGTTGGATCTACTATGATGCCTTCTCCAAAAATCAAATGGCCAAGGAACATGGCTTCACTCAGCCAGAACTCACACTTGGAGAATTTGGCTTACAACTGATGACGCCTTAGAGTATCCAAAACCGCTCTCAGGTACAAGTCGTGAGTCTCAACATCAAGGGAGTAGACCAGCATGTCATCAACAAAAATCACAACGAATTGGTCCAAAAAAGGGCTGAAAATCCTGTTCATCAGATCCATAAACACAGCTAGTGCATTGGTCAAGCTGAAAGGCATAACCCTAAACTCGTAATACCCGTACTGCGTCCAAAAAGCAGTCTTCTGAATATCTGAGTCTCGTATCCTCAACTAGTGATACCCTGACCTCAGATCAATCTTCGAGAATACAAGTGCAAACTGCAACTAGTCAAACGGGTCATCAATGCGGGGTAAGGGATACTTGTTCTTCACCATGATCTGGTTCAGCATTCGATAATCTATACACAGTCAGAGCGAACCATCCATCTTACGGATGAACAAGACAGACGCTCCCCATGGAAATACACTCGGACTGATAAATCCCTTGTCCAAGAACTTTTGCAACTGAGTCTTGAGCTCTCGTAATTCCACTGCGCCATGCGATAGGAAGGCTTCGACATAGCATCAGAATTAGGGATGAAATCGATCAATAACTCTACTTCCCTGTGAGGTGGAATACCAGCTAAATCGTCAGGGAAAATGTCAGGATATTCACACACCACAGAGATGTTGTGAACACTCAACTCAAGAAAAGTGTAGGTAACTATATTGGCTAGATACCCCATGCAACCCCTGACCAAAGACTTATGAGCCTTCATAGCCGAAATGACAAGCTTAGGCTCACCTTGACACCCACTGTGCACAAAGAAAAACCCATCCTCAGGAGACTCAAAATAAACTCTCCTTCGAGTATTGTCGATCAAAGCGGACTGTTGCACCAACCAATCCATGCAGAGTATCACATTGTACTCCTACATGTCCATCATGATCAGGCTAGCGTCGAACTCTTTGTCGTTCAACGTCAAGTCGACAAACCACAGATACCTCTACCCCAAGCTGTGCTCCTCCAATGGCGTTACCATGTTGAGATGTAAGGCCAGTCTAGTTGGTCTCTCTTTCAACTGCGTTGCGAACGACTCAGAGATAAAAGAGAAAGAACTCCCTGAGTCAAGCAACACTTTGGCCATCCGACCAGCCACAACAAAAGAACCTGATGGCCAAACAAAATAACACCACATCCATACAATCAGGCAGATGTCTAGATTACAAGGAGATTACAATAATCACAGAGGGTTACAAAACCAACTAGTCATCCTTACCCTCGACTACATCTCCTGAAAACCTAGTGCTTGGAGCTGCAATGGTAAACACCCATCCCCTAGTCGGCTATTGTGATGCACTTCCTGCCTTCTTCGGTGGTTCTAGACAGGATCTCTAAATATGTCCCACCTTCTCACAGTTGTAGCACACCATTAGGGCGGAAGTCCGCCTAGGTTGTGGACAATGTGCAGTAGTATGGCCCACTTGATCACAATTGAAGCACTGGTTTCCACTAGGAGCACTGGCCCTTGTTTGACTGACGCCAACTCTGCTACTCCCAGCAAAACTTCGATAGCCCTTAGAGGAAACACAAACTTTCCCTTCTTCTTCTTCTCAGGGCTACCTTAACTACTGGCATTTGGAGGACCGGAGAAAGTGAACTGGGAGGTAAAAGAAGACTTACCCTTCCCTTTGGGACGGCTCTCAAGATACTTCTGATGCTCAACCTCAAAGCGATAAGCCATCCCAACCATGTCCTCCATAGTCTGGCACCAACTACCCATCACCTTCACCTGCAGTCCTAGGTTCAAGTCGTCCAAAAACCTTTACCCCCGCTTCTCCTCAGACTCATAGGCAGGAGCAAAACGTTAAAGCCGTACGAACTGAGTCTCACACTCGAGCATCGACATTGTGCCCTGCTCCAGACTCTGGAAATCTCGACGAAGTTGCTCCTTAACATGAGCAGGGAAATACTTGTCATAGAAGGCCATCTTGAAATCCTTCCACTAGATGCTAATTGTGACTGAGTCCGGGAACTTCAACTGCCTCACAGACTTCCACCATCTATTTGCCTCACCATCCAACAGATAAGTCGCTAGCTGCATCCAATGCTCCTTTAGGCACACCATTCTTTCCAATATCTTCACCACCTTCTCCAACTAGGACTCAATCTCCTCAGCGCCGACCTTTCCCTTGAACGACGACGGACGAAGTTTCGTGAACTGGTTCAACCATGGGTCACCCGACGACTCACTAACACTACTTTTGCTGAACACATGGGAGATCCTGTGTGCCAAGCTCCTTAGTTCAGTATGAACCACCTTCCATCCGCCTACGTCCTCTCGGAGCTCGGATTCCTCAATAGAGCCCTTCCCCTTGCGACCACGACAAGGCATCTTGCAAGAAGAAAGGCAAAACACCTGCATCACAGACAAAGCAACAACCAGAAAACCATGAAGAAAATCAGGTGCAGACTCTACCATGCATGTAAAACCTATAGAGTCTCTAGACCGGATACCCTAAGATTAGCACTAGCCTTGTGAACCTTGAGCCATGATACCAGATCTTTCACGCCCCAAATTTCCCATAATAATTTAAAACAAATTAAATTACAGGAAATTAAAAGCTAAACAGAAAATATCAACTATCAAGAACCTGTGTGTGAGACTATGAGACTCTAGACTATATGCACTATGCTAAACCCTCTGCATGCTTGTACCTGCAACCCAAAAAACCACACGAGGAAAGCGTGAGTGACAAAAGTCACCAAACATGCACCCCATAAAACAGTGGAAAGCAAAACTATATTGATTTTCCTTTTAAATTCATTTCGCAATCATTTTCTCCGAAATCCCACAAAACTAAATCCACACCGGCCAAAACAACAACCAGGGCTCTATTAGTCTAAAACCACAAACGAGGCCCTTAATGGCTAAAACCACACATAGTGAGTTGGGAAGCCCAGCACCAAGCAACCAAACTCTTGCCACACGTAGTCCATCGAAGTGCGACCAACGACGTCTGCACTGCCATCGTGACAGCCACCCTGTGCAGGAGCGTTCACCGTCCTATGATTCTCCTTCTCTAGAGAACCCTTATAAAGCCAACCCCTCTCTAGGAAGGTAGTTCTGTCTCTAAAGATGCTACCGTCTATGGGACACATGTCCCACCCACACTGGCCACCACAAGGTACGTTTCCTCACGGTGTCCTCTACATGGTGATCAGGAGGAAGTGTCATACCTTTACACCCGACAACACCCGAGCCTCAGTGCTCACAACGACAGTATGAGTATCATACCTCCACGTCATGCCACAAGTCACCTCAACCCATGGACCACAACCCTAGTCTCGAGACGATAGTTAAGGAGTCTCATACCTCCAAGACCTGAAGACCTTCAGCCTCAAGTATCTCAACCCCGACCTCAATTAGGGAGACGCGCTCGACCACCTGAGAATGTCGTCACATTCCCTAGTCTCGACGATACGATCCCACGGTATCTCAGCCCGCACATAGAAAACTAGGAAAACCATTTTCCAAAACGGACTAACCATCTCTTTGAAACCATTTTCAAAACCATTTATATCTTTGGAAATTCTTTCAAAATCTCGACAAAACGGCACATCAGGTGTCCCATGGGACCACCACTGACGACTCACAATCCATTTCAAATGGACAACACAAACCAATCTGAGAACCTACGAAAATCAGATTTTATAAAAATATTTGGGCTTTGGTTCGGCATGTCGAAATGAGTTCGGTATGCCGAAAATCACTGGATCGGTAAACCGATTTGGATCGATCAATCGAAACAGGTCAACAGTAAACACTCATGGCCAAAATTGGTATACCAAAAATGGTTCGGTCGAATGAAATCTCCTGATTCGGTTGATTGATCGAAATCAGATGACTGAAGTTCAATTAGAGGATCAATACTGATAGCAAAACGGCATAACAAAATAGTTCGACATGTCATGTTCTACGTGTGACCATGCCGACCTGAGGAAGTCCCGACGCAGCTCCGCGCCAGAGGGAAGGAGATCGCAGCCATGCCAAGATGGTGAAGGCACAAGGAAAGATAAAAGAAAAGGAGTCGTCACCTAGTCTTTTAAGTGAAAGACAATAAAAACCACAAAAAGATGAATGGCTAAGGTGAAGATGTGAAGGCTAGATGTCTGCTAACCAGATGATGGGTAAGGATTCCTATTACGCACGAGGAAGGTGTTAGGCACCCTCGTACGTCCGAGAAACTCGGTCTTTCTAGTCTAATTGCTTGCTAAAGGCTAGATGGATGTTTGCTAAACCTGAATCATGCTCTAATCATGCTAATATGGATGCCATGACAAGACTGGATGGATGTGCAAGACAGTGTGAGATAACTACGAAGAAATCCACATGAATTGACAAAATCGCAAAAAATCACATGAAATGACGATGTTTGGTTAAAGAACGCTTCTGAAAAACATAATGATATCAAAAAGATGACAAGACAAGTCAACTCGAGTCCTCGGAATCATGAAAAAGTCGTGAAAATCAAAAAGGGGAAAAATAATCCGTAGTAGGGACAAATGTCGGCCTTCAAGCCTATTAATGTATGCCCTTGGGCGATGAAACCCAAATCAAATCAAAAATCTGAAATATAGGATTAAAGCCAATCAAATCGGATATCAGATAAGAAATAATGAAGACAAAGTGAATCAGAATCATGGAGAAAGACATGAAAATCAAAAAGGGGAAAATAATCCGTAGTGGGGACAATGTCGGCCCTCAGGCTTGTTAATGTACGCCCTCAGGCGATGAAACCCAAATCAAATCAAAAATCTGAAATGTAGGATTAAAGCCAATCAAACTGGATAAAGGATAAGAAACTCTAAGGCCAAAAATGAAGAAAGAAATCCATAAAGGAAAGGCATAGGAAGCCGACTTGCCAAATAGGGATGCAAATGTGAGGAGAAAGTGATATGAAATGCATGGATAAGTGCCTAAATGTGCAAAAACTCTAAAGAATGGCTCAAACAAGGATTATGCAAGACTGAGTGCAGAAATTGAGATGTATGCTCATGAATTGGAGGCATAGGGCAATTTGGTCATTTCTCTGGCCATGTATGATAAATGCTAGCATGGGAGTGATGCATGGCCTAAAATGTGTGCCAAATGTTTAGAAGATGTTATTTGCAAGAAACATGGAGGAGAAAATCAACAAAATGATGTAAACACAATAAAGGACAAACATAAAGACCAAAATGCAGAATTCCCAGAGAGGAATGAGAAACTGGATGAAAAACATGTTCATGACCCCTATTCTATCATGAAAATGATAGGTCCAATGTCAATGTGGCACAGGAATGTAAAAGTTTTACTTGAATAATTTCCTGAAAGTTTAGGATCTAAAGTGCAAAATTCACACATAAGTGCAAATGTGACCAAAATGTAAGGCTAAACTTCAAATCTCAGTGAAAACATGATTTTTAAATGGAATCAATGATTAAATGCAAAAACATGAAATGCAATGAGTGAAAAATGCAAGAAAACATTTAAAACCCTAAATGATGGATTTGGAATTAATCTAAGGGTCAAAATGTAAATTTTATGTTCAGAAATGATTTGATGTGAAT
The DNA here is from genome assembly GCA_024699735.1 of Posidonia australis. Lineage (NCBI taxonomy): Eukaryota > Viridiplantae > Streptophyta > Magnoliopsida > Alismatales > Posidoniaceae > Posidonia > Posidonia australis. The sequence goes on along the minus strand of JAMKQA010000794.1, from coordinate 3,491 downwards.
CTAGGGACTTTTACGCAAAAATTCTGGACCTGAATGTGATAAAAGTTGGGATTTTATGTTGGTTAGTGCAATAATGAATATTTTGAGGTCTAGGATGCAAAATACACAAAGAAAACTCATTTATTAAAGTTCTGGGGGTTTAATGCAAAAGTCTAGGACCAAACTGTAAAGAAAAATCTACTTTAATGCCAGTCAGTGTGATTTTTAAATATTTTAGGGCTCAAAATGTCAATTTCACTGAGAAAATTTATTTTAGAAACATTCAGGGGCTAAATGTAAATGTTTAGGACCTAAATGTAAAGAAACTATGTACTAGGGACCCAGATGTGATAAAAACATGTATTAATATGTTAAGAATTAAAAGATGAACTATGTAGGGGACCACATGCAAAATTCACACTGAAAATAAAAGAAATAAAAAGTATTTTAAAACTATAGGGGTTGAAATGAAAATTTCTAGACCCATATGCAATAAAAAAGGACCTAAATGTAATGAAATAAGGACTTAAAAGTAATAATCGAAAACTAAAGAAATTAGGCCCTAAAAGACCCATTCGAAGATCGCCGGAGGATCGTCGGTGTTCCGCACCGGCGCGTCGGCGATCTCTCTGGAGAGCTCCTAGAGGCGGTATGGCGGTCGGAGGGGTGTGCGCTAGGCAGGGGAAGCACCATGGAGACATGGCGAGGCTAAGAAGACGCTAGGTGAGGCCCGAGGAGGTATGGAGGCCTCCTCCCACCTCCGTCTCCGGCGACGGGGACAGTGGAGGTGGTTGGGTCGCCACGGAGGCTTTGGCAGCGGCGGAGTGGCGTGGAGGGCTTCGGGACGACGCGGGGAAGCTTTCGGAGTCCTTGGATCGATGCGGGAATGTCGGGATCGCGCGGACGTGCTCTCAACGGCAAGAGGTTGTCGACGGTGACGACGGCGACGACGTGGGCTGGCATCTTTCTCGGTAGAAGGGGGCACCAAGGAGTAGAAGAGGAGAGGAGGAGACAGGAGAAGAGAAGGAGAGGAGGAGAGGAGGGAAGGCCCCTTGAAAGCCTTTCCCGCAGGTTGCTGATGGTGGTGAACCCACCACTGGAAGGGGAGGTGACGACGTGCCGGGAGCCTGGCTCCACCGTGGCACGTCTCAAAAGCTTGGGGGGATCTAAAGGGGCATGCTGGAATAAAGAAAGGGGGAAGGGGAGTTACCTGAGTGGCTGTTCCACAAACTCCAGCGATAGGTTGACGGCAACGTGCTCCTCCGGCGAGGCTCTGGTGGCTGTCTGACGGCTAGTGGCTGAGGGGAAAATCGGATTGGATTCTCTGGAGGTTGATGGTCGAAGGTGAAGGGCACTGAATTGCTTGAGAGGAGGCTGCAGGTCTTAAACTTCCTTTTTGGTCATTGACGGCAGGGGTTTTTATACTCCGGTGAGGTCATCCTCCACCGTGGATCTTCCCCCTCGACCCTTGGGTGCCGCTGGATCGAGCGCGTGGGCTGGGGATGTGCTAGAGATCACGGGAGGTTGAGACCTGCTCTGGATTCCTTGGGATTGCTCGTCGAAATTCTCGCTGGAAAAATAGGGTCATCGGAATTATTTTTGACTTTTCTAAAGTTTTGAATTGAATAGTGTTGGGCTTAGGGTTTTGGGTTTTAATTTTGGTTTTTTTAGGGTTTTAATTTTAGGTTTTTAATTGGGCTTTGTGGGTTTAATTTTGGGCTTTTAATTATGTTAAATTCATGATTAAGGTTTAATTAATTTGTTTTAAATTGGGTTTTAATTATTTTGGTTTTTGTTTTTTTTATTTTTGTTTTGGATTTTTTATGGATTTAGGGTTTTGCTTTTAGGTTTTTAATTTGGAATTTGGGTTTAATTAGGGTTTATGGTTTTAATTTAGGGTTTTCGTGTTTTAATTAGGTTTTATGTTTTAATTAGGGTTTTTGGATCGATTTAGGATTTTAATTGGATTTTATTTAATTAGGGTTTTTATTGATTTTAAGTGGGTTTTAAATGAATTCAAGTGGATTTAATTTCATTTTACTTAATTAGTGTTTTTATTTGATTAATTAGGGTTTTATTGGATTTTAAGTGGGTTTTAAATGTATTTAAGTGGGTTTAATTGGATTTTACTTAATTAGGGTTTTTATTTAATTAATTAGGGTTTTCAAATGGATTTTAAGTGGATTCGATTTCATTTGTTTGGTTTCAAGTTTAATTAGGTCAGAGTGGGCTAGCGTGGGCCTAATTAGGCTTGAGTAGGTTAAGGTTTTGGTGGTCGCAACCAGAGCATCATCCGGAGGAGCTTGTTGCCAAATGACCTCAAAATTGGGGTGTCTACATTGCGAAATTAGAAGACGGCCCAAAAGCTCAAACGTTCGAAATCGTCTAAAGTGGGACCTATCATCGGACCCCCAAAACAAGTACTAAAAATCTCACATAAAACATAAGATGTAGACCCTCGAGTCTACTTCAAATCCACACAAACAAAACCAAAATCCATTCATCATAGGCTGAGAAATAAAATCGCAAAGCCACAGGGGTCAAAAACGACCCAAAACACACCACCTCCATTAAAGACCATAAATGCCACCATAAATTCTCATAAATCGTGATAAATTCTAGGAATGAAAATTTACCTAGATTTCATGTATTCCTATCAATTTATACCAATTCCATGCTTTCTATACATTGGTTGGAGGTGCGTACCTGCAACGAGCTCTCTAGTGATCCAACTCTGACCTCCGGCTAACTCCGGCGACTCCACGTGTCCATGACCACTCCACGACCCCATGGATGCCTCACCGAAGCTCCACACACCGCCACGAGCCACAGCACACCATCGCACACCGCAATCGACCCTCGAGCACACAGAACAGAGCAATAGGGGAGGAGTTGGGGGAAGACAGGAGAGAAAGAGTGAGTGAGGGAGGGATGGAATAAGTGAGGGGGAGTGAGTGTAGGAGAGGGAGGGAGGAAAGTGAGGGGGAGAAAGAAGAGGGAGGTGGAGTGCTCGGGGAGGGGGCGACGAAGCAGGGGAAGAGGAGGAGAGGTGCAGAAGAAAAGGGTTGACAACCACAACTTATAAACACACTAGGGGTGGTAGTTGCATGTATGCTTGCATATGCAACCACTAGCCTCTCGCACGAGTCAGCAACCCACTACACCAACTCGCTCCCACCAATCGGTTCACAAACGTAGGCCCCACATGGACCCACACCTAGGCCCACAAGCATAGTGCTACAATGCATAGTGTCAACCATGCACAGGGATACGTAAACAGAAGCTGGCCTATGAGGCCCAAGTACAAAATCACCAAATGTAACATCAGGGCCTGATTATCCATTTCTATTTAATAAACCATGTAGTATTTGTATATTGTGTTTAATGGTTTATTAATGGATAATCTGTTGTTTCTTGGTTGTGTGTGGTTGTGGGTGGTTTTCTGTGCATCTGGTTGTGATCTGGGACCAATTCGGAGTCCGGTTGGAAGATGCACAGCTGTCTCGGTTTAC
>JAMKQA010000793.1:0-24469 GCA_024699735.1 Posidonia australis | reverse complement strand
GGTCCCACAGCAGGACCGACCCACTGGCCACAGAAAACACACCACAGGGGAGAAACCAAGGCACAGAACACAGAGAAGAAACCACAACCAACACACAATTGGATTTACCATTAATAAACCATACACAAATAATTACAAGAAATTGCATGGTTTATAATTAATGGAAAAAAAATCCAAGCATAGATGTTACACCTATCATCGAAGCAATGAGGAGCTCTGGCAACGACAAAGGTGGAACAGACAAGTGTAGCCTAAAACACAAGTGCAGGTTATAGAGGAACTCTAGGAACAAACAGGACAGACGAAACCAAAGTAGGATCAAGTGATAGGGCCATGCCTTGCAGCTTCTGGGCAAGGGCTAGAAGATGTTGGGCTTGCATGATTGAAAACCCATCTATAGTAGTAACGAGGGTCGAGTGTAATAGTAGGACAGATGCAAAAGATGGCTGAAATCCAGACTATCTGAAAGAAAGAGAACCTATCAAAGAAGCCGCTGCAGTGGGTTGGGTGTCAAAGGTAATAGAGCCCTGGAGAGGGAAAGACATTAGTATCTCTGAAGCTCGTGTGGCAATCATTGTGACAGGCTCGATGATGGGCTCTAGTCTGGCCAAGATCTGCCAGTGTCTCATAATAAGAGGGTGAGATACCCCACACACTTGGAAACGGTTATTATAAGGCGAGGAGGTAACAACTGAGGTCAAAACGAGGGACGGAGGGACAAAAACAAAGATCCCCTCTAGAGCAATGGTGGGATGAGGCTTGCTAATACACTGGGCCACTGCTAACCGAGAGCATGTACTAATAAGGCTACAACAGTAAATAGTGGGATGAAACCTATGACAAGCTATCGTTGAAAACAACGAATCACTCGAGAAAGGATGGCCGAGAAGGAGACATAGAAGGGGGTCAGAAAAAGGAATACGCAGGCTTCGACTAAGGAATTCACATGCTGACCTGCAACAAAGGCAGCAAACGGGTGTCAAAACTTGAGGGAGGAAGAAAAGACTAGAATGCAATGATTTTTAGGTTGGCATGAATGGCACACACGCACATGAATGCTTGTAACATGTACTCTCTCACAAGCTAGGTGTATCCTAGAAAGATGTCTACTTTGGACTCTCTCAGGGAGTAAACAAATCCTCAACCCAAGGTAGAAAGTAACGTCCCTGCTCTAAATCCTGGCCACACATAGGAAGTGAACGGGTGGTGTATTGGTGGCCTCAACTCCTGTAGTAGTAAGAAGTTGTATCCTCTACTAACACCGACACGACCTTAGACGAGGGGGGACAAACTGACAACATGTCCCACGCTGAAGCCATATAATGGGCGACTGGAACTATCATTCTTAGATTGAGTTGGTGCACTCTAGAGAGGAGAAGATGCATGCTCCTATATGATCAATCATGTGAGTATGCTTGGTGTTTTTTACTTGCGTTTTATTAAGCCGAGGGGCGAAAGTGTGGATTTGTCTCCAGTTGTGTCTTATTGTTTGTTTTCTATGTTTATGTTTTTTAGACTAAACCGAAAGGGTAGTCTAACACATCTCTACTCTCCTAAGCATGGAAAATGCTAAAAGGGAAAGAAACATCGAACACAAGTAAACATACAACAAGAAAAAGGCATGATCATGGCATGTGTGGGTGTTGTGTTGACATGATGGTGAAAAAGAAAACATTTATCACATCAAAAGACATGTATTAGGGTATGTGCGAGTGTAGTGGCATAGCAAGTGTGTAAAAGAAAACAATCACCAAGCAAAATGCATGTATCATTGCAAGAAATAAGGCAAACATAATGCTAAAAAAATCTAGTAAGGCAAGGAAAGCAAACAAGTGAGCAAAAGCCAAAGCGAGCAAAGGAAAACCAAACAAAAGTCGAAGTCTATTTTCCCCAGCAGAGTTGCCAGTACCTGTGACCATGTCGGTGACTAGGGGATCATGGGTCGGTGTAACAGCCGAACTCGCAAACCAACAAGGTCACAACAAAAGTGGTGAATCCGAGGAAAGAAACTCGACTCGAAAACACTAAAACCGAAAATGAAACAAAGGATAAAAAAATAGAGTCACCACCTAGTCTATTGAATATGAAAGACGAGAAAAACCGTGCAAGAGAAATGAGTTTAAATCAATGCAAGTTTTGAAAAAATGATGCACCATGTCGAATGGATGCGACATGTTGGTCATTGTGAGCAAAAGAAAAAGTAAGGACTCCTATTACGCATATGGAAGGTGTTAGGCACCCCTAGACAAATCTGTCTTTTTTGGCTAAGTCTGCTTGCAAATGTGGCTATGTAGGCAATTGAATGCCAGATAATGTACGCCCTTGGGCAAGATGCTTGATGCCATGCCATGATGCATAAAACATGCAAGAGTGCAAGAATCAGTAAGCAAGAAACCTAAGGAAAACTGACAAAACTGATAAACAAATGCTCTGTAACATTGTCTATGCTCTAGGTTTCCACACTAGTTCCTCTCACTATCGATCGTGTGGTATCATCATGCTAGAAGATCATGCTATATCGATCTACTTGGAGGTCGTGCTCCAGGTTTTATAGTCTCAGACAGCAACTTCATTTCCAAAATTTCTACAAGAAATCATCGAACAAAACCATTCAAGCATTGATAAAGCATAAGTGCACAGCAAAGATCACAATGGTTGAGATGAAACTCGATGAGATGTAACGGATGTTGCCACCCACCTTTGCTTGCGTGCCTTTAGTCTGTAATGGGTTCACCGACCATGGTGAAGGCCGGTGACCTTTGATACACGATGGTGAGGCATGGAAGGAGGGGAAGCTAGAGGATGCATTATAGATGAAATGTGGGTTGGAAAACATGAGATGCATGTCTTGTCCACTCGACTCAGCGTCTGTGTGCTCACCTACCATGGAAGAGACGGTCGATCGGCAAAGCTGGCTTGTGAGTGTTAGGACTGCGTCACAGTGAATGAGGATGAGGAGGAGAATGTAGTGACAGTTCCAATTTGAGTTCAATGGCCATAGACCTCACCCAAAACCACAAACATGTTACCAAAGCATGCAATGTGATGACAAAGAGAATTCTGACAGATAGTGTGAAATGCAAACTATACAGGCAAGCTGGAAGGTCATTGAACTACAAGGTTACGTTGAGGGAGGAGCTTACCTACAGGTGAGGGCTATGCTCTCATCTGGTGGTGCTCATGGTTGTCTCCTCCAGAATTAGGTCGACGATGGTCGACATCCAAGGTTGTAGACAACGGTGGACTATGCTCTCGATGAGGCTACTCATGTACACTCAGAAGGGCTAATGAATGGTGGTGAGGTTATGTTAGGCTGGACTGGTGCTCTCTTCCTCTTAATGTTGTGGGTGGCTTAATGGAGGTCATGGGGCAGTGGTAAACTAGGAGAGTAAGGCCAGAGAGTGAAGAACTAGACAAGAGACGCCAAGAGTTGTTGAGAGAGTGTTGCGAGAGCAAGAGAGCTAAACTGAGAGAGCTCTCACGTCAGAGGAGATGGTACTTATATAAGGGAGTGTGTCAAATGCAGGTCATTGATGTTTAACAACCTTGGAAAAAAAGGCTAAGATTGATTTAAGGGGGTAGGATTGGTATTTAGGTGTTGGGATAAGGGTATTGATGGTCCCATGAGATTAAGGTGCATGCTTAGATTTGTGTTAGCCAATGCCCATGAAGGATTAAGTGATCCATCAAGTAGAATGTCCACTATGTCCCTTTGTCCAAATTAATCTGACACAAGGCAATCCACCAGCAATTCACGCTAGATACCCACACGGAATAGTTATGCTTAGTGGTACTATTGCCTAATGACACCTGTTGGTCGCACATTAGAATCACGCTAGACCCATTGTTGGGCCTGCTTACCAGATTTTAGGTTGCTCCTTGGACATTTGGGCCATACAAGGGTCTTGGATGTATAGTGTGGTCAAGGTTAAGGTTTTAGGTGTACTTGGGAGGTTTGGTTGGTTATGGGGAAAGCGATTGAGCATGTCGTGACCAAAACATGCCCTTCTGAAGGAATCTACCAATAAGTGCCTGCAAAACTAGGGTGTCTACAAACACCAAAAGATGAGGGTTGATCATCCACTTGGGCAAGCTTCTTTGGCCTTATATATATGTTCTCGTAACGAGGCATCAATAGCAAAAAGGAGACCCAACAGGGGCTGTTGAGATGCTCTATGGAAGAAGAAGGAAAAGGAAGAGAGAAGAGAGCATACTTATACCCACACGCCACTTGCACCGGCAGAACCACACACCATCACAACCACTACCGATGACCATGTCCAAATGTCGTCGGTGTAGATATCCCATTTTTACATTCCTTTATTTTTATTAAGGCCCATTACACCATAGCATGCTCCATTCATCTTTAGATGCCTTTTGTAAAGCCCAAATACTATTTATCAGCCCATTTATTGGCCTAGGTCGTTGAACACTAAGAAGTTAGCATCCAACGTTCAACACAATTCATAAAGCATTCAACGTTGAACGCAGTAGATCCTGCACTCTACATCTCCAAGTCATTTCCAATTCATATTCGTTCAAATCTTCCATTTTTGGTCACAATTGAATTTTTAGTATTTTCAAATGAGCCTTCATGCCTTATTTAGAGGTCCTTTATTGACCTATTTAATGACTCATTTAACGACTTTTGACTTGGACCTCAAATTTGGTAAGTTACCTGCCTAAGAGTGTTGAACATTGGCTTTTCAATATTCTACGTAGAATGTTGGACTATCAACATTCTACACCTGACAACTCAACCTTTTCACATTAGTCACTTTCTTTCTTTAGAAAATTTTAAATTCAAAATGTTTCCTTTTTCGAAAGAATCCTTTGATTGTGCGTGGCATTAATTGTGCTTTGACCGTGCTTTATTGTCCATTAATTGGAGGAATATTCTTTCATTAATGCAAGTTGATAGCCTGGGTGTGTAGAATGCTAGAAATCATGCATTCAACATAGAACGCTAGGGTTCTATGTTGCAGTTGTATAATCTTGCCAATTTTGGATCTTTCTACCTTTATTGATCCTCCTAGGTCTCTATAAATATGAGGGCACCCTCAACCTTTGAAGAAGGGGGAAATTATTGAGAAAGAGAGGACCAGAATCTAATAGAAAATTAGGGATACCAGGAGGGAATTCTGAGAGGCAGAATAGAGAGGTTCTGAATTTTGGAGAGCTTAAATCTTTTGTCAACTTTGATCATGTCACGTTAGCATTTTGCATTTCATGCATATGAAAAGGGGATTTTCTTAGTGTTTTATCATATTGCATTTCATTTTTAAGCATGTTGTAGCTAAACATATACTTTTAGTTGCAATCAAGGGGATAAAACCCCTCAAGTGAGTTTTTTCCCTTTTTTTATATTAATTTTTAATATGCTTTGAGCATTTTACTACACTGTATTAATCAGTATATTTTTTACTTTGTTTTGCAAGGAAAATAAGAGGAAGAAGAAGTTCATCGGCATTGTCACCCTTAGGCAATGCTAGCATTGTCCAAAGGTAGTTGAACCCACATCAACAAAACATCTCCCCAGTGGTCTCAAAGACCAGCGAAAGCAAATCGAGGCTGGCGATTACACCGATTCCATCATCTGTGGAATGGAAAAGTCAGACGCAACCAAAGAGACACAAGCGAGGCGATGAAACGCACAAACACGAAGTGCCTCTCACGAAAATCTCGTATCCATAGACTGGTGATCACGGTGGCATAGCTAAAAGTGCCCTCATGCTAGGTGAGCAACCACTTCTTCCTAATTCATTTCTTTACAATTTTACTTTTCATATTTGCAGATTTTACGAGTTAGTGGAGAAATTTCTCATAGTGTTTTGAGGCACCACAACTCTTGATTTGTTTGTGGTTTTATACACTTAAATGCATGCAAACACCCTTCCTTTGGTTTTGATTCTTGAGAGTAGGGGTGATTGAGTAAAAAAGGCCAATTTTTCTGAAAAAAAATCTTTGTCAGTACATTAAACGCATGATACTAGGCATTCAACATTGAACACGCCAACATCAGCATTCAATAACTTTGAATAGAAACTCCCCTATTTTCATAATGTTGTTTGTTTTCTTTGCATAACTGGCCCAAGGACCAAGGTGTGAGGTGATTGGCTTTGTCGTAGGGACCAGAGCCTTGATCTTTGGGTGCTTTGTAAATGTAACGCCCCGATCCCAGGCATGCTACTAAAACACAGTATCAAGCATAATTACACTAATTACAGAAACATTAAATAACTGTAACTAAGGCTCACCTTCAGGATCACAATGTGCAGCTAGAAGCTCCAACTCCTACACCAGAACACGACTGCATGCGGTCTGCACCTGGAAACCAAATATGCACGCGTGAGTGACATCTAAGCCACTCATTACACGCCCTAAACATACAAACCACAAAATCTCGGCAAAACCATAAAAACTCATTTCTTTGATTTCTCCAAAACTTGATTTTCTTTTTGAAAATCCTCTTTTACTTTTATTGGAAATCATTTGGGAATTCAATCCCAAATTGATGCTCTCTTTTTTCAAAAGCCACGTTTCTTTTCTTTCTCAAAACATTTGGAAACTCATTCCAAAACCACATTCTCTTTCAAAACACACTTTTTCTTTTTCTTTCAAAACCTTTGGAATTCATTTTCCAAAACATATTCTTTCAATAATTGGGATTTCTTCCTAAAATCACACTTTTCAAATTCAGATTTCTAACCAGATCTAGCCTAAAACACAATGCCTCACGGGCTCAAAACCAAATCATAAATACAACCTAGCATCTGGTAAAAACATCATCACTATTTCACTTCAGGATTGTAGGAATATTTCATCAATCCAATCCTGACCAAATCACATTTCTATTCTTTATTTATTTCCACTTTCTTTACTGTTGTTACCTTGATTAGGGGTAACCTGGCGCACAAGCAGTAGGCGAGGACATCCTTCCCTTACCTTCCTGCACTGCCGCGGTAAAATTCCCCGTGCGGGATGTCACTGCCCTGGCCAATTGGCCTCAATTCATTTCTTATATGTGCACGGGGATACATCTCTGTCTGATGCCCCATCGGTGACCCGAACAACTAGATCCAATGACCCAGGCTCAGCCTACACCGTCGGTAACCCGAACAACTAGGCTCAAAAACCTACGCTCAGCCTATGCCGTCACGAGCTCGGTGACCCGAACAACTAGGTACAACGACCCAGGCTCAGCCTACACCGTCGGTGACCCGAACAACTAGGTATAAAAACCCAGGCTCAGCCTACACCGTCACAAGCTCGGCAACCACATTATTAGTGTTCTGTTTCAAAACTCTTTAAACTTTCTTTTCAAACCATTTTCCATTTCATTCTTTTCGTTGCAGGACTCTATCTCCTTGCAACACCTGAACCTCTACTGGGGTCCCAACTCAAGTCATGAAAACCATGCTTAAAAATCATAAATTGGGTCTCATGCCCAAAACCACACAAAATCATCCTTTTCATTAATTTATGGGATTAAAACCCAAAATCACGCCCAAATCAATTTATTTGGGTTCCACAATCCTCCATGTCATTACACGAGGGAAACATCATTAACACATACTCAATATATCATTAAAACCATTTATCCTTCATTTAAATCTATATTTATGCATACCAGGTTCAGGGCAAAAATGGTAGACCATTTCTTTCAAAACCACACCTTTGCATTTTCTTTTAAAACCTTTGGAATTCACTTTCCAAAACATATCCTTATCAATACTTGGGATTTCTTCCCAAAGTCACTCTTTCAAAATCACATTTCTGACCAGATCCAGCCTAAAACACAATGCCTCACGGCTCAAAGCGAAATCATAAATATAGGCTGGCAACTGGTAAAAGCATCATCATTATTTCATTTCAAGATTTTAGGACTATTTCATCAGTCCAATCTTGACCAAATCACATTTTCTTTTTCTTTATTCACTTCAACTTTTCTTTACTATTGTTACATTGATCAGGGGTAACCAGGCGCACAAGCAGTAGGCGAGGACATCCTTTCCCCTACCTTCCTTCACTACTGCGGTGAAATTCCCTATGCGGGATGTCACAGCCCCGGTCAACCGGCCTCAATTCATTTTCATATGTGCACGGGGATACGTCTCTGTCTGACGCCCCATCGGTGACCTGAACAACTAGGTCCAATGACCCAGGCTCAACCCACATCGTCAGTGACCCGAACAACTAGGCTAAAAAACCTAGGCTCAGCCTACACCGTCACAAGCTCGGTGACCCGAACAACTAGGTACAACGACCCAGGCTCAGCCTACACCGTCGGTGACCCGAACAACTAGGCTCAAAAACCTAGGCTCAACCTACACCGTCTCAAGCTCGGCAACCACAGTCGTGTTTGGCAACTAGTTCATTGGAGCCTCATACTCCTACCACATTGTCGACACCAACCCCCGTGGTCTCTTAACACATTATTAGTGTTCCATTCAAAACTCTTTAAACTTTTCTTTTCAAAACCATTTTTCATTGCAGGACTCTATCTCCATGCAACACCTGACCCTCTACTGGGGTCCCAACTCAAGTCATGAAAACCATGCTTAAAAATCATAAATTGGGTCTCATGCCCAAAACCACACAAAATCATCCTTTTCATTCATTTATGGGATCAAAACAAAAAACCACGCCCAAATTTATTTATTTGGGTTCCACATTCCTCCATGTCATTACATGGGAAAACATCATTAAAATACCATTAAAACCATTTATCCTTCATTTAAATTCATATTTATGCATACCAGGTTCAGGGCAAAAACGGTATACCGAATCGCAGATTTGGTATACCGAAGATCCCTGGTTCGGTACACCGAATAGTTTTGGTATACCAAAACTCCTGAATCGGTCGATCGGGTGTTTTTGGTCTGCTGATATTAGGTATCTGGCTTAATCTGATAGAGATTCGATATGCCGAATTTAGTTCGGCATGCCGAATCGCCCGAAACCAGGGCACCTCCCCTGTTCCGAACGGCGGAAATCGCCCAAAGTGGGAGTCTCAATTGGGCCCCCCAAACACACATCAAAAATTACAAGTAAATTACAAAATGTAGACCCTTGAATCTACTTCAAAACCCCTTAATCCATTCATGATTTCATCCACCACACAGTTCATACAAATATCACAAGGGGAAGGGGCTCAAGAACGACTCCTGTAGCCTTCAACCCAAAATTGCATTTCCCCCACAAATACCAATCTTAACTGCATGATATCTATATTCTCATGCTATATATCACATTCCAACCATTTTACGATTTTTCCACAATTTTTCTATGCATTTATCTCAATTTCCAAGCAATTAACCCATTATTAATAAAATACCAAACGGAGAAAGGGAAGGGGTGGCATACCTAGCTCAACCCTCTAGCGACCCTTCCCACACTCCAACAAGCCTTCTCGCACCTCGACGAAGCCTCTCCCACCGGCGGACCACACGAACGGCCACTGCCTCTTCCTCGGTCGTGCGCACGTCGTCTTCCTCTCCCTCTTCCTCCTTGCGTCGCAGCTCACCCTCTTCCACTCGCCTCTGCCTCTCTTATCCCCTCCTTCTCCCGCATCACGCCAGCTGGCCATCGCGTCGGAGATGATGGCGAGGCACGGGTCACTGGATGGTGGTGGCATGGGCTGAGAAGGGTGAAGGGGTAGAAGACGGGTGTGTGGTGAGCTCGTGAGTGCGAGAAGGAGAAGAAGAAAGAATGAAAAGAGGAAAGATCAGGCACGTAAACCAAGGCAACTGTGCTTCCTCAAATCGAACTCCACATTAGTCCCAGATCACAAACAAGTGCGCAGAAAGCCAACCACAAGCTCACACATCCAAAATCAATAGATTATCCATTAATAAACCATTTAAGCAATGTTACAATTAATTACATGGTTTACAATTAAAATGGATAATCAGGCCCAGATGTCACATCCTACCCCCTTAAAAGAATTTCGTCCTCGAAATTCAGCTCTAATAAAACAAGTAGAGGTACTGTCTCTAGATGTCCACCTCGCGATCGCAGGTAGCCTCCTCTGTACCATTGTGTTGCCACTGAACTAACACCAATGGAATCACTTTATTCCTGAGGACTTGCTCTTTCCTGTCCAGTATCTGAACTGCATTTTCAACCATAAACAAGTCCTCCCGTAGCTCTTCTGGCTGCATTGGCATCACCTGGGATGCATCGGCCAAACACTTCCTCAGCATAGACACATGGAAGGTGTTATGTACACTCGCCAACTCTAGAGGCAGATCTAGTCTGTATGCCACCTCACCAACCCTCTTGGTAATCTGGTACGGTCCGATATATCTAGGGCTCAACTTGCCTCTCTTACCGAACTGTGTCACTCCTTTGGTTGGTGACACCTTCAGGAAAACGAAGTCTCCTACCTCGAATTCCAGAGGTCTCCGCCTCCTATCAGCATAGCTCTTCTATCGGCTCTGGGTAGACAACAACCTCTTCCTGATCAGATCTACCTTGCCCTCGTACTGTCGTACGATCTCGGGCCCAACTAATTGTCTCTCACCCACCTCACACCAACAAGTGGGTGTCCTGCAAGGTCAGCCATACAATGCCTCGTATGGTGCCATACTAATACTAGTGTGGTAACTGTTATTATATGCAAACTCAATCAGAGGTAAATGATCCTCCTAGCTACTACTAATGTCCAAGGCGCAGGCCCTCAGCATGTCCTCTAGTGTCTGGATGGTCCTCTCTGTCTGGTCATCCATCTGGGGGTGGAAAGCAGTGCTAAAATTCAACACTGTGCCAAAAGCCTCCTGCAGAGCTCCCAAGAATCTCGATGTAAACCTCGTGTCTCTGTCAGACACTAGGACACCATGCAATCTCACAATCTCAACCACATACAACTCTGCTAGTTTTGCCAAAGGAAGATTCACCCTCATTGGCAAGAAATGTGTCAATTTTGTAAGGTGATCCACTATCACCCACACATTATCATTCTTTCTTCGGGTTCGTGGCAAACCCGTCACAAAGTCCATCGACACATTTTCCCATTTCCATACTGGAATGTCCAGAGGTTGCAAAGTCCCTCCGGGCTTCTGGTGCTCTATCTTCACCATTTGGTAGGTTACACACTTCGCCACATACTCAGTAATCTCTCTCTTCATCCCAGGCCACTAGAAGTTCCACTTCAGGTCTTTATACATCTTGGTGCTTCCTGGATGAATAGAGTATCTGGAGCAGTGGGCTTCATCCAGCAAACTGTTCTTGATTTCCTTTATCTGAGGTACATATAATCTCAAATCATACCTCAACCCACTGTCTACCCTAACTGAAAAATGAGGGACATTATTAGCTACCTGCTTCCTCCAGATATCTGACACAAAAGAATCATATTGCTGAGCTGTGACAATCGCCTCGATCATCCTCGAGCGAACAGACAAATTAGCCAGCACAACTCTGGCGGGTCCACTCCATTAGTCCCTCTAACAATTCCATTCATGGATTATCAGACTAGCCATAACATGAGCGCGTCTGCTCAGAGCATCTGCAACTACATTAGCCTTCCTTGGGTGGTAGGACAAACTGAAATCATAATCCTAAATGTACTCCACCCAGCGCCTCTGTCTCAGGTTCAAATCCTTCTGAGTAAAGATGTACTTCAGACTCTTATGATCTGTGTACAGCTCAAACTGTTCACCATATAAATAATGCCTCCAAATTTTCAAGGCGAACACAACAGCTGCCATTTCTAAATCATGGATGAGATAATTCTTCTCATGATCTTTCAATTGGTGCGAGGCATATGGCACCACCCTACCATGCTGCATCAGCACACACCCCAAACCAGTCCCACAGGCATCACTGTAGACTGTAAAACCGCCACTCCCAAAGGGCAAAGTCAAAATTGGGGCTGATACCAAACGAGCCTTCAACTCATTGAAGCTCTCCTCGCACTGCCAATCCCAGGCAAAGTGCACTTCCTTCCTAGTCAATCTAGTCATTGGTGCAGCAATCTTGGAGAAATCCTGAATGAATCTCCTATAATATCTCGCCAGGCCGAGAAAACTTCAAATCTCAGTCACTGTCTTCGGTCTGGCCCAACTGCTCACAGCTTCTACTCTGGTTGGATCTACCTTGATGCCTTCTCTTGAAATAATATGACCAAGGAAAGACAACTCTTCCAGCCAAAACTTGCACTTGGAGAACATGGCATAAAGCTGATGATGCCTCAGCGTCTCTAGTACGATCCTCAAGTGCCTCTGGTGGGTCTGAACATTCGGAGAATACACTAGAACATCATCGACAAAAATAACCACAAACTGATCCAAATAGGGCCGGAACACCCTATTCATCAGGTCCATAAAAGCAGCCGGAGCATTTGTTAACCCGAATGGCATAACCAAAAACTCATAATGTCCATAACGGGTGCGAAAGACTGTCTTCTGCACATCTAGCTCACTAATCCTCAACTGATGGTATCCGGATCTCAAGTCTATCTTGGAAAACACCGATGCACCCTGCAACTGGTCGAACAAATCGTCAATCCTGGGCAGTGGATATTTGTTCTTGACAGTGATCTGGTTCAACATCCGGTAATCTATACAGAGCTTAAATGAACCATCCTTCTTCTTCAGAAATAGAACCGGTGCTCCCCAAGGTGAAACACTGGGACGAATGAATCCCTTATCCATTAGTTCTTGTAGCTGATTCTGGAACTCCCTTAACTCAGCAGGTGCCATCCTATAAGGAGCCTTGGAAATAGGACCTGATCCCAGTACCAAATCAATCACAAACTCCACTTCCCTGTGCGGTGGCATTCCAGGCAATTCTTCTGGAAAAACATCGAGATATTCTCTCACCACCGGCAAGTCCTGAATCCTGACCACAAGCAAAGTAGAAACTGTCACACAGGCCAAATAGCCCACACTGGCTCTCACCAAATGATGATAGGCCTTGAGAGCAAAAATCACTTTCTTGGGTTCACCCGATCTGGTGCTTTGTACCATACACCAGCCTTGGCCTGGACACTCTGCCAAAACTCTCCTCTTAGCACAATCTATCACAGCTAAATGTTGTGCTAGCCAATCCATTCCTAGGATAACATCATAATCCTGCATATCCATCAAGATCAAGCTGGCCTAAAAATTTCTGTCCCCTAGTTGAATATCAACCAGTCTCAAATATCTCCACGCTAGACTGTGTTCTCCCAATGGAGTGACCACATCCAGGTGGAATGCCAACCTGGCTGGCCTAGTCCTAATCTCAGAAGCAAATGACTCGGAGACAAAAGAAAATGAACTCCCAGAGTCGAACAAGACTCGGGCCATCCGATCAGCCACAAGGAAAGATCCTATAATCAACACATCATAACCATAATCATAATAAGAAATAGTGTCAATTACACATAGGATCTATTATTATAGGACAGGACTTATTAGATACTGCCGTGCTAGTTCTCACCTTCTACCACATCTCCAGATGGACCAGCATCTGGGGCAGCAATGGAGAACTTCCTCCCCTTGGTAGGCTGACGTGGCACATCTCCTGCTGGCTTTGGTTCACTGGGACAGTCCTTCCGGTAATGCCCGGACTTCCCACAGTTGTAGCAGACTACTCTATCTAAATTCCTCTACCTATGTCAACATTGTGCCGCTACATGCCCCATCTTGCCACAGACATGGCATGGTCCAATCTGTGGGCCACTGCTAGACCCGGCATGGCTGAAACCCAAACTCTCTTCTCTACCAGACGTAGGATGTTGCTTCCGCTTCTTCCCAGAGCTGCCAAAACTCCCAGAACTTGGTGCTCCCGTCATCGACGGTCGAGAAACGGAGGGTCGAGAAACAGAAGGTCAAGAAATAGACTTTCTCCCCTTTCCCTTCTTGGGATACTCCGCCTGAAACAGCCTATGATCATCCTCATAGCAGCTTGCAAGCTCAATAGCCTCCGCTAATGCCTGGCTTCTGAAGCCAATAACTATGGATATCAGCATAGGGTTTAGTCCCTCCACAAATCCCTTGGCTCTGTTCTTCTCAGAAATTGCAGCCTGAGAGAACTGCTCTAGCCGAAGGAAGAACGACTCATACTCAGCCACGGACAGGCTACCCTACTTCAGGTTTCTGAAATCTCTGTCCTGCTTATCCCTCTCATGCTCAACGAAAAACCTCTCATAGAATACCTCTCAGAACTCATCCCAAGAGATCATCAGCAGGTCCGTATTCAGAAATTTGGTACGGCGCACTATCCTCCACCACTGATCCGCATCACCTTTGAGTTGAAATGCCGCGATCCGGACCCACTTCTCTGCTGGACACTCGATCCCTTCAAGGAACTTCTCCACCTCCAGGAACCAAGCCTCACACTCCTTTGGTGTGTCGCGCCCATCAAAAGACAGCGCGCCAAGCTGGCGGAACTGCTTGATCCACAGGTCTCCCTTCGCCTCATCCTTGCTACTACTGCCAAAGGACAGGGCGAAACCCCGTATCATCTCGTTCAATTCTCGTCTCATCCCCCTCCATGCACTACACTCTCCCGTCTCGAAGTCAGGTACAGGGGTCTTGCCACGACTGCGGCCTCAGCGAGACATCTTCTTGCCAGCACCACAAACACAACAATCCAAAAATTCAGGTGCATGACTCTCTATAGTGCAATCCTAGGGAGCCACTAGATTAGACATCACCAAGCCGGTGCACTAGGTGTAACATTAGCTCTGATACCACTCTGTAACGCCTCGATCCCAGGCTTGCTACTAAAACACAGTATCAAGCATAATTACACTAATTATAGAAACATTAAATAACTGTAACTAAGGCTCATCTTCAGGATCACAATGTACTGCTAGAATCTCCAACTCCTGCACCGGAACTCGACTGCACGTGGTCTGCACCTAGAAACCAAATAAGCACGCGTGAGTGACATCTAAGTCACCCAATACACGCCCTAAACGTACAAACCACAAAATCTCGGCAAAACCATAAAAACTCATTTCTTTGATTTCTCCAAAACTTGATTTTCTTTTTGAAAATCCTCTTTTCTTTTATTGGAAATCATTTGGGAATTCAATCCCAACTTCATGCTCTCTTTTTTCAAAAGCCATGTTTCTTTTCTTTCTCAAAACATTTGGAAATTCATTCCAAAACCACCATTTCTATTAAAACCACACCTTTGCATTTTCTTTTCAAACCTTTGGAATTCACTTTCCAAAACATATCCTTTTCAGTACTTGGGATTTCTTCCCAAAGTCACTCTTTCAAAATCACATTTCTGACCAGATCCAACCTAAAACACAATGCCTCACGGCTCAAAGCCAAATCATAAATACAGGCTGGCAACTGGTAAAAGCATCATCATTATTTCATTTCAGGATTTTAGGATTATTTCATTAGTCCAATCTTGACCAAATCACATTTCTTTTTCTTTATTCACTTCAACTTTTCTTTACTATTGTTACATTGATCAGGGGTAACCAGGAGCACAAGCAGTAGGCGAGGACATCCTTTCCCCTACCTTCCTGCATTGCCGTTATGAAATTCCCAGTGTGGGATGTCACAGCCCCGGCCAACCGGCCTCAATTCATTTTCATATGTGCACGGGGATATGTCTCTGTCTGACGCCCCATCGGTGACCTGAACAACTAGGTCCAATGACCCAGGCTCAACCCACATCGTTAGTGACCCGAACAACTAGGCTAAAAAACCTAGGCTCAGCCTACACCATCACAAGCTCGGTGACCCAAACAACTAGGTACAACGACCCAGGCTCAGCCTACACCGTCTCAAGCTCGGCAACCACAGTCGTGTCTAGCAACTGGTTCATTGGAGCCTCATACTCCTACCACGTTGTCGACACCAACCCCCGTGGTCTTTTAACACATTATTAGTGTTCCATTCAAAACTCTTTAAGCTTTTCTTTTCAAAACCATTTTCCATTTCATTCTTTTCGTTGCAGGACTCTATCTCCTTGCAACACCTGACCCTCTACTGGGGTCCCAACTCAAGTCATGAAAACCATGCTTAAAAATCATAAATTGGGTCTCATGCCCAAAACCACACAAAATCATCATTTTCATTCATTTATGGGATCAAAACCCAAAACCACGCCCAAATTTATTTATTTGGGTTCCACATTCCTCCATGTCATTACATGGGAAAACATCATTAACATACCATTAAAACCATTTATCCTTCATTTAAATTCATATTTATGCATACCAGGTTCAGGGTAGAAACGATAGACCGAATCTTAGTTTCGGTATACCGAAGATCTTTGGTTCGGTACACCAAATATTTTCAGTATACTAAAACCCCTGAATCGGTCGACTGGGTGTTTTCGATCCGCTGATATCAGGTATCTGGCTTGATCTGACAGAGATTCGGTATGCCGAATCGCCCGAAACCAGGGCACCTTCCCTGTTCGGAACGGCTGAAATCGCCCAAGGTGGGAGTCTCAATCGGGCCCTCCCAAACACACATCAAAAATTACGAGTAAATCACGAAATGTAGACCCTTGAATCTACTTCAAAACCCATCAATCCATTCATGATTTCATCCACCACACAGTTCATACGAAAATCACAAAGGGAAGGGGCTCAAGAACGGCTACTGTAGCCTTCAACTCCAAAATTGCATTTCCCCCACAAATACCAATCCTAACTGCATGATATCTGTATTCTCATGCTATATATCACATTCCAACCACTTTACGATTTTTTCCACAATTTTTTCATGCATTTATCTCAATTTCCATGCAATTAACCCATTATTAATAAAATACTGAACGGAGAAAGGGAAAGGGGTCGCGTACTTGGCTCAGCCTTCTGGCGACCCTTCCCACACTCCGGCAAGCCTTCTCGCACCCCGATGAAACCCCTCTCACTGGCGGACCACACAAACGGCCACTGCCTCTTCCTCAGTCGCGCGCTCGTCATTCTTCCTCTCTCTCTTCCTCCTTGCGTCGTAGCTCACCCTCTTCCACTCGCCTCTGCCTCTCTTATCCCCTCCTCCTCCCACATCACGCCAGCCGCCCATCACGTCGAAGATGACGGCGAGGCACGAGTTGCTGGATGGTGGTGGCATGGGCTGAGTAGGGTGAAGGGGAAGAAGATGGGTGTGTGGTGAGCTCATGAGTGCGAGAAGGAGAAGAAGAAAAAAAAAGTGGAAAGATTGGGGACGTAAACCGTGGCGACTGTGCATCCTCAAACCAGACTCCACATTGGTCCCAAATCACAAACAGGTGCACAGAAAGCCAACCACAAGCTCACACATCCAAAATCAACAGATTATCCATTAATAAACCATTTAAGCAATGTTACAATTAATTACATGGTTTACAATTAAAATGGATAATCAGGCTCAGATGTCACAGTAAAAATCCAAATTAAAAATCAAAGTTTTCTTTGTGACTTGCATGACTCTTATTGGGAACTAATTTGTTTGAGTCTTTTCTAGGGTTACCCAAAATAACCACTGAAATCCTAAGCACTTCTATTGCAAAAGACTTAAGAGAGGTGTTTGTGTTGTCATTTACTTTCACAAAGGGCACTCTTCTCTTCCTTGATTCTTGTGAATGTAAGTTAGAAGTCCAAGTTAAGGATTGCATTCTCCCTCCCCCTTCTGTGGTTTGTTGAGATTGTGTGATTGAAATGCGAGAGACCCAATCAATCCAGGATACACTTGTCTCTACCTCTATGGGGAAGGGATCTAAGTGTACTCAAGCTCCCCAAAGACCCTCAGGAGTTGAGGTAGGGGTAGTACCAAAGAAGAGGAATTTTGTCCCATTGTGTGAGGATCTTTAAACAAACCCAAAGAAAGCCATACCCAAGCCTAGGCACATTGAGAGCCACGTAGGTTTTAAAACACTAATAACAAAGCGAAAACATAAATCAAACCTTTGGTCATTGTTTGAAAATATTTTTGTATAGTTGTTTGAAATAGGGTTGTTGAACGTTGGGATCTCTGCATTCGATGTTGAATGCATCAGACTAAGCATTTAACAAATTGTTTGTTTTTCTATTGATTTCTAGCTTTTACTTGTGGAGAATGATGGGTGCTACGATGTGAATGCTTGAACAGGGACTATAAGCAAGTCATTTGCAATCTGATTTTTCTTTTTTTTCATAGAAACATGTACTAGGTTACTAAACCTCTTGTAAGTTTTCTTCTTGAGTAGCCCTTGTAATCTTTTCTTAGTTGGGCTATATTAATGGAAAAAAATGAAAGGGGAAAAAAAGAAAAAGAAAAAGAAAAGAAGAAATAAAGAAAGAAATGAAAAAAAAGGGAAAATCAACCAAAAAAAAGTAGAAGAAAAGCAAAAAAAAAGAAAGTACTGGTAATTTCTTAGTCTTTATCAATATAGCCCCATAAGTCTGTAAATATTTTGTAAAGACATTGGGGGTTTGTTTTCATTAAGGAACCTTCCTCAAGGATAATCGGTAGCATTAAAATAGTTGAGTCTGCATTTCAAGGTGTAAAGCACAGCCATAGTTGCGTCAAACGTTGAACATGTCACTCTCAGTGTTCAACACTACCTGATTGCTGATCAGCTAGATTCCAATCAATTGAGCCTTCTATTAGCCAACTTTGAGTACAAGGAACTGTGGTAATCATGTAAAAATACTAGGCATTATTTGCATTGATTAATTTTACCATTAGGCAATCAAAATTTACAAAGGTGTTAAATGCAGACATCTTAACGTCTTACATTAGACGCATATACTCCTACATCTTACACTTGTTGCATCAAACTTAAGACATATCGAGTGGGAAGTTGAGCCAAATGCCTAAATCCTAGAGTAGTCACTCAAATACAAATAGTATGCTTGAGGAGGAACCCATCTTGAAGTTATTCCATCCAACCACTAAAGAAGAAATGGATCCCAACTCGATCCAATATCAAGCCATGTGTCGCTTTCTTTACAGTGACACCAACCACCCTGGCCCATTTAGGATGTCAAATTAATAAAATAGTAATCTCCATCAAGGTCAACACCTCCCTAGTGATAGATTATGAAAGCCTGTCGCAAACCACATCCCTAAATGTCTATACCAGGGACAACTCAGAAGTGTTCCGTCGGATATCGAACTCCAGGGGTAGTGAAATGACCCAAACGGAGGACTTTGAATAGGGGTCAATCCTTTGTTCCTTGAGCAACCACAGCAGCTGCCACATGGTGGGCATAGAAAAAGAGTCAATCCACGTTTCTTCGATCAACCAGAATGGAATTTTCAACACCAGGTTCCTTTTCCCCTACATCAACTAGAGATGAACATGTCGGGCGAGAACCATCTGCCATATGCCAACCAAGCGTCAACTTCTCAAGCTCATGGTGGATTCAATAACCTAATAGAAATGATGAAGATTTTGAAATCTTTAGGGGTTCAGAAACAAGCTCTCTTGACTTTTGACATGAGCAAATTCTTGCTTCTTCCCAGCTTCAAGTATCCAAAGACACCTAAGTTTGATGGAACCACTAATTCATCTAGCCACATCAATCGGTTTCAAATGGAGTCAACCCCGTATTTCCATGACCTGGGGCTTATCATACACCTTTTCTTTTATTCATTAGAAGCCGAACCCATATAATGGTTCATGACTCTATCAAAGGAAGAGCTCAGTAGCTTCAACAAGATTAGAGAATGCTTCTTGGCCAAGTATCAACACAAGATCGCTTTGAAGCCGACTTTTCTGGATTTGAGTAGAGAGAACATGAGGGCAAGCGAAGAATGGGTCACTTTTGCAAACAGATGGTGAGAAATGGTTGCCAATATGGGCTTACACATCCTTGAAAGGCAAGTTATTCAAACACTGATTGCAAACACAACTAGACTAATGAAAAAAGGACTAGCAAATACATACTGCCCTTCTATAATTGCACTCTACGAGGTGGCCGCTTCTGTGAAGGAAAATACGCATGAATTCAAAACAAAGAAATCCAAGAGACAGAGGGCAACACCAAACCAATGTATCATGTCCAAGTTGGCAAGCAAATGTAGTGGGACCAGCCTCCTTAAGATTATCGACAAAATAGCAACCACTTTGGAAGAAGCAACAATGTTAAAGGCAACCACCATTATACAACTCCACAACAGTAGTCAAAAAGGACCAATATGTGCAAGCTATCCTCCCATCCTGGTAATGCTAGTGGGCATGCTTGTAGAAATGGTGGAAGTCCAAGTAATTATCCTCCTGCCTCCAAGAGCTGAAGGAGTAAGTTGTGACAGAAATAAATATTGCCCGTACCACAGAAGACATGGGCATAATCAAGAGGACTGTTGGATTTGCGAGGACATCGTCTACGATTGAGTCGAGGAAGGTAGAATCGAGTAGGATGCATTAATAAAGAAGGTTATGAAGCACCATTAAGCATGAAGCCAACTTCTCAATGCGAATCAGGTAGAAGTCTCCACTGATGGAGCTAGCTTCTCAATACGTAAATAAAACATCCACTTCCTCCATGTAGTAATATAAGTAGTAGTAGTAGTAATAATAATAATAATAATAATAATAAAGAGCTTAATGAGAAGGAAATCTTGCCACATAAGCATGGGAAATTGGGATCAAATTGGGAAGGATCATACTAGATGATTGAGGCATATCTGGGCAATACCTATTGTTTGGCTAGAGAGGATGGCATTGGGCTTGGACATCCCTAGATTGCATTGCACCTCAAAAGGTACTACCCTTGACATGCATATTGACCCTATAGATTGCCCGAGCTTGTGAACTAGTTGTCTCCCAAAGCTTAGGAACCTCATCCTTAGCCTCACCTCACAAGCACCTTGTGGGAAAAAGGGATCAAAGGTTCAATACTATGATGGAGACAAATCTTCAAGAGTTCCCCTCCAATCCATGAACAACAAGTTCACACACTTCCCTGAGTTCGACATGCTACTTTAGCGTAAATCTTAGTAAATTGTGATTGGGTAGATGTCCAAGGCCAAACCTAGAAGCACAAAAGAGGAGAGTGTACCAAAATAAAAGAAGTGATTTGGTCCATCAATAATAAATATCACTTAACTAAACACTTAAAATGGAAGTGAGACCACTGACGCTCGGTAGGTGCACAATCATAGTATAAATCTCAAATGGATAGGCACTTGTCTTAAAAAAAAAGGAGAAAAAGAAAAAAATGAAGAAAAGAAGGCAGCAAAGAAGTTATCCATCAACCAAAAAAAAAGAGAGAAAAGAAAAGAAGGCAACAAAGAAGCTATCCAAAAGGAAATGAATGAAAAGACAGCAACAAAGTAGTTGTCCAGAGTCAAAACAAAAAAAGAGGGAATCAAAAGTGCAGTACGATTCAACCTTAAACTGTGGGAATAAAAAACTCCAAATCTCTAACCAAAGTTTCAGGATAAGACACTACTCCCTTTCCTCACACTCTACACAAGACACTTAGAGGCAAGAAACCGGAATGTAGGACTAGGGGCAGTTAGTACTGAGGTAAGCCTGAAGCGTCATCCAGTTTGGGAGTACGCAAGGATTCCAATTATCAAGGTTTCCACCCACAAAGTCTTCTTTTTTTTAAGCTTCATGGAAGAATTTCCTTCTCCAAAAAGAACCAAAAAAATAGAAAATACAAAAAAACAAAAAAAAAAGAAAATACAAAAGCCCAAAAAATAGAAAATACCAAAAAAATTAGAAAAACCCCAAAAAATCAAATCAATAATAGAAAACCAAAAATCCAGAAAAATAGAAAATCCAAAATTAGAAAAGAATAGAAAAACCAAAAATCAAAAATAAAAACCAAAAATTCAAAAAATAAAAAATCCAAAAAAATTGGTGAAAAATTTAAAATTAAGAATCAAGTAGAAAAATAGGATAAAATCTACCCGACCAACACCACCTCATGAAACTGATAACAAGTCGAGGCCTGTGATGCAAAGATCCAGGACTTTTATGACTTGCGTTGCATATTAATCCTCTACATCGGTCACTTCGTATTCACTTAGAAGCCGACACTAGGATCTTGAGAAGAAATAGCCCCTCGCTGAGGCCAGACTTATTATTCTCTACCTAAGTTTATCTCTAGCAATCTATGTCTATCTTCATTTATTATCTTTCTTTAGACTAGGGTGCCAAGGGGCACCCTAGATTGAATAAAATTATGCTAAGATCATGCAAGAATTTACTTACAAGTGTTGAGCACAATATTTCGAGTGTCTTACATTAGATGCTTAGAATACTGGCGACCAATAATGCAGAACGAATTAAAAAAGATTTGAAGCGTATCCATAGTCGCATCCAACGCTTATCAGCAACTTAAGTTGCTGAACTACGCAGATGGGAACCCAGATCATCAAGCAACCCAGAATCTCTACTACCCGACTAGAGAAATAAAGCCAACGTAGTTTACAAAGAGGAAGTCAACCCCCTTTGCTCGACACCTAGGAACATCATAGACCTCTCTCTCACTAACTAACGTGTCATAGAATGATGGTTCCTATGGAGAGTGTTGGCTACACTCGATGAAAGGGCACCTGACTATGACAAATTGCATCCATTCATGTATCAATCCGCTTTAGGTAGTGAGACAAATTCCTGAGTCATCCTGATATATAAATCAAAGTAGGTAATGATGGAGGAACTTCATTATTTAGGGTAATGCATTGCATATCAAGACCACCCTTCCTTGCATTTCCACCAGCATGCATCCATGCAAAACACAACATAAAGCATCTTGAGTGGCAATCGAAGTCGACCCTCTTCAACCTTTCTCTTTAGACTTCCTTAACCAAGTGCTGATTGTCTTTTCAATACCTTTTAGGATTTCCTCGTCTTAGTGTCGATTATCCTCTTTAGACATCCCCATCCAAGTGTCGATTGTCTTTTCAATACCTTTTAGGATTTCCATACCTGAGTGCAGGTTATCCTCTTTAGACTTTCTCGTCCTAGTGTCAGTTGTCTTTTCAATACTTTTTAGGATTTCCTCGTCCAAGTGTCGGTTATCCTCCTTAGACTTTCTCTCCTAAGTATTGGTCATCTTTTCAATAACTTTTAGGATTTTCTCGCCCAAGTGTCAGTCATCCTCTTTAGACTTCCCACCCTAGTGCTGGTCGTCTTTTCCTTTTAGGATTTCCTTGTTCATGTGCCGATCATCCTCTTTAAATTTCTCCATCCAAGTGTCGGTTGTCTTTTCAATGTCTTTTAGGATTTCTTTGTCCGAGTGCTAGTTATCCTCTTTAGACTTCCTTGTCCAAGTAGCAGTTGTCTTTTCAATATCTTTTAGGATTTCTTGCCCGATTGTTGGTTATCCTCCTCAGACTTCCTCGCCTAAGTGTCTGTCATCTTTTCAATACCTTCTAAGATTTCCTCGTAAGAATGTCGGTTATTCGCTTTAGACTTCCTCGTCCAAGTGCTGGTTGTCTTTTCAATCCCTTTTAGGATTTCCTCGCCCAAGTACTAGTTGTCTTTTCAATACCTTTTAAGATTTTCTCACCCAAATGTTGGTTTATCCTCTTTAGACTTTCTCATTCGAGTGTTGGTTATCTTTTCAATCCCTTTTTAGGATCTTGTCGCCCAAGTGCTGATTATTATCTCTAGACTTCCTTGCCCAAGTATTGGTTGTCTTTTCAATATCTTTTAGGATTTCCTCACCCAAGTGCCGATTATCTGCTTTAGACTTCCTCACCCGAGTGCTAGTTGTCTTTTCAATACCTTTTAGGATTTCCTTGCCCAAGTGTCAGTTATCCTCTTTAGACTCCCTCGCTCGAGTGCTAGTTGTCTTTTCAATACCTTTTAGGTTGTCCTCACCCAAGTATTTGTTATCCTCTTTAGACTTTCTCGCCCAAGTACTGGTTGCCTTTTCAATCCCTTTTTAGGATCTCCTCGCCCGAGTGCCGGTTATCCTCTTTAGACTTCCTCGCCCACGTGTCAGTTGTCTTTACATTACCTTCTAGGATTTCCTCACCCAAGTGTCAGTTATCCTCTTTTAACTACTCACTTGAGTGTTGATTGTCTTTTCAATACCTTTTAGGATTTCCTTGTTCAAGTGCCAATTATCCTCTTTAGACTTCCTCGCCCAAGTGTCGGTTGTCTTTTCAATCCCTTTTTAGGATCTTCTCACCCAAGTGTCGGTTATCCTCTTTAGACTTCCTCGCCCAAGTATCGGTTTTTTTTTCAATATCTTTTAGGATTTCCTCGCCTATGTGCCAGTTATCCTTTTTAGACTCCTTCGCTTTAGTGTCGGTTGTCTTTTCAATCACTTTTTAGGATTTCTTCGTCCGAGTGTTGGTTATCTTGTTTATATTTCCTCGCCCATGTGCTAATTTTCATTTCAATACCTTTTAGGATTTTCTCGCTCGAGTATCGGTTATCCTCTTTAGACTTCTTTGCTCAAGTGTCGGTTATCTTTTTAATACCTTTTAGGATTTCCTCGCCTGAGTGCTAATTATCCTCTTTAGATTTCCTTGCCCAAGTGACTATTGTCTTTTCAATATCTTTTAGGATTTCCTTGCCCAAGTGTCTGTTATCCTCTTTAGACTTTCTCACTTGAGTGTTGGTTGTCTTT
>JAMKQA010000792.1:0-28112 GCA_024699735.1 Posidonia australis | reverse complement strand
TCTTTCTGTTTTAGTGGTAAACCCTTTTTGGCATTTCAGATTAAGAGTCACTACTCCAAAGTTTTCATTTCTTGTCTCCAACTTCCTCTGTCTCTAGACATTTCTCTAATACTCTTCATATTTTTCCTTTCTCTTTTTCCCCACCTACCTCCACATAACCTAAATTTTATCATTTGCCCCAAGAGTTCTCTTCTCTTTTCCCTTTCTCTGAAAATCTCTTCCACATTTTTCTACCAACCTTTGTGACTACAAATATGGGACGAGTTCTTCTATCTTGAAGCAAGAATGGAGTTGTACCATGGTACAATACATTATGCATGAATCCTATATTAGTATCATGGGGATTCTTGTTTTAAGTAATGATATAAGAAATGTTATTTTAAACCTATTTGATATTGAAAGTTGTTTGTTACTATTATGATGATTTCTTCTTGTAAAATATGAAATTATATCATTTGTGTATCTTTTGTGCACAAATAATATATAAGTCACACTAAAGCTATAATTAAATTATTTATTTATTTGTTTAAAGAAGATATCTCTTGAATAATGGTACGGAAATGCAATTGAGAATGTTCATAATCAAAGCATGCTTTGATACAAAGTATTACTTTCAACTTTGATAGTTTGATTGCCACATAAAAAGGAAAAGAAAATGAAGAAAAGAAAGAAAAGATAACTCACATGATTTTTCTATCTCTTATCCAATGAAGTGTAGTATGCTTTGAATTTGTTTGAAGAAGACAGGAAATATGTGTGCTGCTAGTGTTTTTTCATGTGTACACATGACATAAATATAGAAATATAGAGTTAAGAAATAATAATTGAAATTTTGAAGTGATTCCTTTTGTTTTCCTTAATGAAAAAATATGGGTCATTAGTTAGCACAAATAAAATTTAATTCTGACTTTTGCTTAGAGACAAAACAACATTTATACATGTTACCTATATGATTTGTTTGAAGTGTGCCATGCAAGTCCTTATTCTCACACTGAAATGATGTAAGTGTCTCTGTCACCCTTCCGATCTCTCTCTTATGTTGTTTACCACTTGACTTCGTCAACCTGCTTCTCACATAGTTTGTGTCATGGTTCCAAATATTGACACTTCACCAACACATGTCAATTTTCTAAAATATAGAAACGATATGTGGGGGAATATTTGGAAATACTGTATTTTGATCCCTTATGTGGGGGAATCTCGTGTCCACCATGTTGATTGACATGGGATATTTTTTAAGTTAAGTCTTGCTAAGTTGACCCGACATGGGCTATATAAGCCTGACATAGGTGACTTGGCTTTTATTCCAAGAAACAATCTCTTTTCACTTTCTTAGTCTATTTGGGTCCTTGCTTTCTTCATTCCTTGATGTCCTGATTGTACTCGGTTTGTGGACTTTGTGAAGTGGCAACATTAGGTGTGGTCCTTAATCAAATTCTACATTTTTAACACTTCGGTGTTTTCTCATCTCTACTTTCTCTCTATATTAAATATTATAAAAACTCTTCATTTTAGACATATAACATTTTTAAGTAAGATTTATACATTTACTAAGTATTTGAGGTAGTATTTATGTTTCAAGATATTTGTATTAAGCTTTTGTAGCATATTTTAATGTGATATATGTTTAGAAAGTAGATCTAAGTAGTTTTAGACGTAGATTATTGCTTATTTTAGTTTATCTTAGAGTTTTAAATTGAAATTCGATGATTTTGACTATTTTTGTGAACTTTCATAAATTTACCGTATTTCCATTGATATTTCCATCAATGTCTGACTTGTTTTTTATTTTTGTTGCTATATACATGAAATTGACATTTAAAATTATGGTTCGTGGATAGTGGAAAAGCAAAATTTATGATTGGATGTTAGCTTTCTTCCATTAAAGATGTACTTTAATGGAGTTGTGAAGTAAAAAGGCATGGGAACATGTGCTGTTCTCGAATCCTAAAGTGGTGAGCAACTCCCAGCTTTGGTGAAGCTGCAATTTAATGTACCAATAATATGGTAGAATATGAAGTATGCATCTTGAGAGTTAAACATGGCTCTGAAACAAGGCATTTGCAAGTTGGAGCTTTCTAGTTATTCACTACTTTTCATTTGTAAAATCAACGGTGAGTGACAGACCAAAGATGAGAAGTTAGTACCATATCGAGAGGACATGGAAGAATTAAGGCCACAATTCAACAAGATATCCTTCACTTACATGAGCCCTTCGCCTCAGGGGAAGACAATGACCCAACGATATAATTGCTAATAGTAGTCGTGGATTGGCTTAGAGTTTCAATTATGGATTGCTGCGACAACATTTAAGAAGAGGTAGTAGAGTTGAATTCAGGTTCATTGAAGCCAAATATTTGATTCATGATATTTTTTGATAGAAAATGTTTCCCTCCAAACAGAAAGAAACTCCTTCCTATATGAGTTTTGAAGAACTATAGAGAGTTGTGGTTGGTTGTTGATCGACGAAATCCTAGGGGCATGAATATGGATGTTGTTTGTCTATAGCAATTCTCTATGTAATAAACATCATCACTCATCAACAATGTGCCTTATTATCCAATAATGTCCACAACAATGAATGAAATTTTGCGTAATTCATATAAAATCATAAAAATAATGTTCTAGTGCCTCCTAAAATGTATAGCGTTTGTATTTGAAAGGTTTAAAATATCAAGACTGCTACATCAATGATGATTAGACGACAAGTTTAAAAAATTACTGGTGGTGAATGTGCACAAGTTCATCTGAGATTGGAGCTTCTATCCCTTGATGCTTTTCCTTCACATTCATTCCTATCCTGGAATTAGTATTTTCTTTAAAAGGTTCAATGAAATTTCTTGTATATAAGATAAAACACTTGAAGCTTCATGTCATTGTATTTCTTATTCAATTCTCTATGTTAGTAATGTTGTAAGACCACGTTTTTTGAGTAATGGTAGTATTGGGAGTTATTTCAAATTTCAACCAAATTGCTCCAATTATGCAGCTTTTGTTATGTTGGTAATAACCCACACTTAGTTTTTTTTAGTGTCAACATTGCACTCAAATATGAAAACAAATTTTTGAACTAGTTATTGCAGCACTAACTATGAAACTGTTCTCCCTTTATCCTGCATGACCTAACAATGATGATTCTTAATGATTCAAAGTGCAACAATGTGATATATTTGATCAAAATATGTAATATATTTTTCTAGAATTATTCAATTGTTAGAAATTCAGATGATAAAAGATTCAACTTTAAGGATTATTCCAGCATTGTTAGTCACCTTTATGCCAACGATGTTAGCTCTTCTTGTGTAATTGACTTATGCAAGTGCATGTCTATCTTGTGTTAATAGACTTTTTCATGGAACTTCTTGTGATGTTAATCATTCCTATGTTGAATAATAAATATCGATCCTGTTTGTTGTTTGAAATTATCAGGTTGCAAATGTCTTCTTTCTATATGTTTGGTGTGCAGCAAAGGATCCTGTTGATGATGGTGTTCTTAAATCCAAAAAATATTTTAGCATAATAGACCCCAACAGGAAAGACAAATACCCTGAGGAATCCACAGTAGGTGGATCCATTTCCTTCTTAAATAAAGTGAATACAACGACTACTAGAGACAACGAATTGGACAGGTGTGCTCAGAAAGGAAATTCATCTAATGAACTTGAGACGGTGAATACTTCATTTTGCAATATGCATGTCTGCCTTGTTTTGTTCAGTTGGTGGCCTGTCTCTCTTGTATGGAACTGTGGGTGTGCATGCAATGAGTATTCAGAGAAGCAATCAACAGAAGGTGGTGTATTTTACTGCAGGCTATGTGAAACTGAGGTACATTGTTAACTGCTACTTCACATCATTAATCTACTATAAGTAGCAGATTATTCCCTAGATGCTAATTAATCTCTATATTTATAGGGAAATCATTATCAACCATGTATATATTAGGGTCTAAATATTCATCCGTATTTACTTCCACCCAGCAATAAATTTTCCCCATGATGTGGAACTTCATTTTTTTAGATTAGCAAATCTAACTGACTTTTAGTATTATATTTCTTTCTTTTTGTTGAGACTTTAAGTGAAATCTAGATGCTGTTAGAATATTACAACATAATTTATTAGATTTTTTTTTTTTTTGAAATTCCATCTAACAAAAACTTTAAGTTGATTTTTGTCATTTCGACAGGCTTCATCTCACGGACTTATGCTTAGCATTGTCCACTTAAATAGGTGTGACTAAGAGATGGCTTTAAGTGCAATACAAGCTGATTTTTTTTAATAGAAATGCTATTGTGCAAGTTTTTACGTGCCCCCTGTTTATGCTGTTATATTTTATTTTTATCATAGTGTCTTTTTTATAAGCTGCTTCTTTAGTTTAGGAGTATAAGCAGATCAGAAGAATGGTTTTTCTAGTTTGATCAATGAAACCTTAGATAAGTTTATCTTGCGATTGCTGAATAATATTAGCAACATAAAAGATGACAGTACAAGTAATACAACTAACTAATTCAAAATAAATATGGAAACAAATTACGTGAAAGATCCTCGTCATTGATAAGAAAGGAGTAAATCATTTTTGCCTCAACTAATGTTGGAATCCTGCAAAACACAGTCTCTGGAGGAAACAATTAAGTTTTAAAAAAATTCATGACGCACCTTATGATTCATTTAATAGTGTTTTCTGGTTAGCTGGCAATGAAGTAGTACTTATTTTTGCTGCTTACCAAGTAAAATGGAGCAAAGAACTAAAATAGGGTAAAGATCTCTAGAGATCAGAGCTGTACAAATGTATGTATTTTTCTTTCGCTGCTTTGATATTGATCTTTATCTAATGCATGAAGGTTTCACTTATGATACATTGACCAACAGTGGACCACAAGTTAAGGCTTTGTTACTTTAAAGAACAGAAGTGTCATCTGGAAATAATTTTTTTTAGCACTCTCATCAATAAGTCTATTGTAATCACATTCCTTGTGATATAAGCTTCTTTGCGTCTTGATTTTGTTGTAGTTGGTAAAATGGAGCTTTTGTTGACATTGTGCAGGTATGCAAGTACAGCAAACACTGTAGAGTTTGTGACAAATGTGTTGATGGCTTTGATCATCATTGCCGGGTATGGACATTCATATGGCTTTGATCTGTTTCTTTCCGTGTACAAATGTCTGACGTCCATTCCCCATTGATTTCACAGTGGCTAAATACATGCATAGGAAGAAAAAACTATTGGCGCTTTTTTGTGCTCATGATATCTGCACTACTCCTGGTAAGGAATCCATTTTCCTTGCTGGTTTACTATGACATTGCAGATTTACTTTGTTTGCCTTCTTACTCGTGTATTTTTTAGAATTGAGTTTTTCTTCTGTGTGGGGGATGGGAACTAGGGATTAATTTTGACCTCTCTTCTCCTAATGAACCACCAACTTTGTATCACATCCTTACACCCACTTATAGGAAGACGTATAGATCCCTTTTTTTAGTTTCCATTTCATTTTGGTTTATTATTGACAGGTGCCCGTGGTTTGTGCTCCTTGGACTTGAGCTTTGCAGCTTTTTCTACAGTTTTCGATTGGTGTTGTCGTGCTGGTTGACTGTTTCCTTGAGCGAAAGCGATTAAATGTGGAAATAGCCTCAAAGTTAGGAAGCAGTTTCTCCTTCCTACCATTTGTTATTGTTATTGTAAGCTCTCATTTTATTCTCCATTTCAGCTAAAAATACTTGCTTTCTGTTTCAAGTCAGAAACTTGAGGCATTGGTTTTTTCTTCTTTCTCTTGCTCACAAACTAATAGGATTTGTTTTGGTGTTGCTAGGCATTTTGCACCATCATGGCTATGGTGGCAACTCTACCACTTGTCCAACTTTTCTTCTTTCACGTTCTTCTGATACAAAAGGTACCGTGAAATATGATTTATTAGCTTCAATCCTCATTATTTTCTTTTTCTTTGAAATAGTCTTTTATGTCATTGTTGAAGTTCATTAACAAGTTTAGTGAGAGATACGGAGTTGATACTTGGTTTACTTTTAATTCCGCACTGTTGTATATTGTGACATTTTTTGCATCTCTGCTCTGGACATGTACATAGACACCTGGAATCTGGAGATCCTATATATATTTTAGAACATGCAACATTTCCAATGTAACATATGCTTGATTGATTGTAATTAATATTTGAACATTCCAACCAAAAATGGAGGATGAAAATTACCATAAGCAATTGAAATGTACTCTAGTGTGTACCATTGTTCAAATTAGTAGAAACCATGAAGAGCATTGTATAAAAGATGTCTCCATGTTGGACAAGAATGGCCACTTTACCATCTATTCTTTGCCAAAGAGACTTCACAAATAAAAAAGTGCAAATATGGGATTTTTGTGATATGAGACTCATATTATTTCTTGGGCTAAGGTCTAGAATATGATATTCAGATATTTTCTACCTATGTCCTCCAGTTTGTCTCTCTTTTCGATATGAGAATGTCCTCCAATTTACTTTCCGAAGAACTTGGTAGGGTCATGGCCAATATTGGTCACCATCTGTGTTTGCCCTTAAATGTTTTCTATATGATGAAATCAATGTGTATGTTAGAAAAGTGGCTTTGTGTGTGTATTTTTGTGTACCCGTGTGTGTGTGTGTGTGCGCGCGCTTGCATTTTATAGAGGGGGTGTTTTTTTTAAATGAGTAATTTTCCTATCCGTTTTTGTGGTGTTTACTTATATCAAATAATCCCTTATATTTACAATAATTTGGTGTGGCTTCATCATATTTGAAAAGAGTTTTAAATCACTCCTGTCACATTTTAAAATCGGAATGGCTAAGGTATCCTTTTTTTTTTGTATCACTCCCTTAGTAGCTGTAAGTAAGGGGATGACATGAAAAAAATAAGGGTGACTTAGTCATTTGAATATGAAAAGGTACCAATGCCATATATTAAACAGAAAAAATGTAAACACAAGGGGATTCAAAGCTCTTGTCAAATCTAGAGGGTGTAAACTAATACAGGAGGTTATTTACTATAAGTTGAAAACATAAGAGGAATATAAAAAATTAGACTCAAAAATATTTGAAGTGTTAACATGGGCTTGCTAACACATGTCAATACACGTATAAACGTTCTTGTACCTTTTGTTTTCGTTTTTCTTTATTTTTTCCATTTATTTATGTAAAATGTGTCATACACACACACACACACACACACACACCTTCTCTCAATTTCCTTTTTAAATAGGTTTTTATCCTGACTATTTTTCTTAAGAATCATTATCAACCCAAAACCATTAATTTCAACAAAACTAGGGAAAAAACTATGGTAGATTTGATTTGAAATTTTGAATTTCACAATTCACATCTAGACCTATCAATTTCTGACACGACACGAACACGACACGATATAACCGTATTTGGGTTTACCTTTATCATGTCTCGTGTACTTATATCACGTCTATCTGGTAAACACGATTATTATACGGGTCGTTTTCGTGTCTAAAGTAAAAAACCTGATAAGTACACGATAAGTACATGTTATCTAATCATGTATATAAATTATAACTTTAATTATTTTGAATAGTGGATGTTTATGATATGCTGTAGACTTATGATATTAACATATGGAAAAATGGAACTTGTGAAATATTGTTGAATAATTGGTTCATGATTTATTGATTTATCTTTGATTTTTCTACGTGTACAAAACGTGTAAATGTTAAACGTATACTATACGTATAATGTTATATTAAACGTGTAACTGTGCAATAAACGTGTACTCGTGTCAATCGAATCGTAATCGTGTTAATCGGATCGTAATCGTGTCAAAACGACATAATTCACTTAAACGTGTACTTAACGAGTCATGTTGTGTATACACGTTAACAGACAATTTGTGTTTGGGTTTAGTATTAGGTACACGATAATTAAATGGGTCGTGTTTGGGTTTAACATATATGTATAGTATACACGTTTATACACGACACGATAGGTACACGACACGATCCATTTGACAGGTCTATTCACATCTCCCTTCCCCTATAAATCTCACACACACTTATAAATCACACCTCCCTCACATAGACTTGTAGATCCAAAGTTGTTGCCGTACTCCTCCTTTACGTAAAGTCGTAGTCACCCTTCTCTTTGGCGTAAACCCACTATTGTCTCTCTTACCAACCTCCTTGTGTAGATCCGTCATTGTCGTCATCGTCATGGAACCATTCGAACAAGGAAAGAGAGGAAGAACAATGACCACTTAATTTCCTTTATCTGTTTTGTTTTGTTTTTAATTTTGATTTTTGAATAATTTTTGTTTGTCAAGGTATGATTCGCATTGAAAATGGGTTGGATGATGATCAACATATATATGGGTGTTGCAAACCTTTGAATTAGTGTTGTTATCTATAAATTAGTGTTGTTAATACTAGAATCTGTGTTGGTATTTATAAATTAGTATTGGAAGTAATGTACTTCAACATTTAGTATTACTAAAATTACAAAAGACAATAATTAACACATAACAGTAAAAGTATTACTGTTTACAATTAGTATTACTACGACAGACTTAAAATTGAAATAGAGCTGTTGTAAAGGACATTAACTAACATATAATAGTAAATTGTTACTTTTTTTTCATTTAATATTTACTAAATCAGTAATATAAAATTGAATTTTTGAAGACCTTTTTTCAAAATTGTTTCATTAATTCGTAATACTAAATTAGTCATACTAGATTAATTTGTAATATGTATCATGAGATTAAACATATAATGAATAAAAAAGGAAAAAATATTTATGTTAAGATTTACCATAAAAATAGAAAAATACAAAAAATTTAAAATTGCCATATTCATTTAAAACATTTAAATAAAAATAATACAAAGAATAAAAATTCAAAAATACAATGCAATTTGGAATAAAAAATTATTTTTTTGGTAAGAAACAAAACCTTTTCTATTAAAAATGCATTAATAACTACTGAAAATAATTAATCTGAAATTTAACAATAAACATGCCTTTCTATTAATAAGTGCTATTTCTATTTTTGATATTGACAAGTAGGGACTACAAGTATTGGAGATATTTTTCCCTCGAAAAAATCAAAAATCACTAGTGATCTATGAGTAGTTTTGACAATAACTGTTGGATTAGAATCCAACATCCTAGAATAATCTTTTCTTAAATAAGTTAATTTGAGGGAAAATGCAACTGATCTCTATCATATATATATATAGAGTACTTATCTATTGCATGCTCCCTCAAATCTCAAAACTACTTTTGTTCCCAATAAAAACTGGTTTCTGGTTTTGTTTTTTGAAATTCAAAATTTAAAATTGTATTTAAACCACTACACTCCTTTCCTTTCTTTCTCAAACCCTAAATCTGCCATCAATCCCCGCAACTACCTCCCGAAGTCGACCCATCCCTGCGACGATCCACCTCCCTCCGCTCCCACCTCTCCCCTTCCCTACGCTGCGTCGATCTTCCGCCACGGCCCGATGAGTACGGCTTCTGTTTCTGCCCCTGCCGCTCCTCTAGCCGCCGCTCCTCCGACATCACATGACAGGTGAAGAACAACCCAACTCTGGACGCCCTGCTCTCCGACATCTACATCGGCATATCGGCGGCCCCGACCTACTTCCCCGCCCACTACTTCCAGACCCACGACTCCCACGGCGCCACCAGGGACTTCAACCTCATCGACGGCGGCGTCGCAGCAAACAACCCAGTAAGCACAACCACTCCAGCCGTCGCTGGGGACGGGGTCGTCCAAGGGGGAGGAGATGTACAACGCCGAGGAGGCCGGGAAGTGGGGTGTTCTGGGTTGGTTGCTCAACAATGGATCGACGCCGCTGGTGGATGTGTTCATGCAGGCCAGTGCCGACATGGTCGACATCAACATCTCCATCGCCTTCCAGGTTCTACGTTCCAGAGAGAACTACCTCCGAATCGAGGTCCGTTTTGGACATTTTTCTATAATTTTTCTACAATTGGGAGGGAGAGGAGGACGGAGAAGATCTCTGGGTCACGGTCGATGAAGATCTCTGACCCTAATTCTGTTTCTGGGGAGGAGAGGATGGCGAGCAGGGAGTCGGGACCGTCAGACTGCAGGGCAGAGGATCTTGTATTCAATTCAATAATGTTAAAAGTGTTTAGTAATACAAAACTATTTTGTATACATAATTGTTTCATTCTTGTATTCAGGCAAGAGATCAGTTGCTATATAGGTAATAGATATTTTATATACATAACTGTTTCATTCTTGTATTCAATTCAGTAATACTAAACTGTTCTATAATACATAACAATTTTGTAAAATCGACAAAACATTATTGTTTTAGTAAGATTGATCAAAGAAATATTTTTAACCAAATTGTAATGTTAGTTATGAAATCATTTTTAATTCAGTTTAGTAATACAAAACTGAATTGTAACACGAAACTGTTTCAAGATCATGCTACTAATTTTAAAAATATAAAACTTTCCTAATAAAACTATCGTAATAATTAACGAAAATAAAAATTTTACTAATAAATTTACAAGTAGGGACCACTTGCAATAACTACAACACTTCAAAATAATTAAATGAAAAACTTTTTCCCTCCAAAAACGAAATCACTAGTGATTTTATCTCTAAATAAGTGGTTTCAATATTAACCACTAGATTAACAATCAACCACAATGATGTATCGCAACTGATCTCTTGCATATATATATATATATAACATGTTTTCTTAAAACTTAAAATTGATTTTGCACTTGGAAATCCTGTTTTTGGTTTTTTTCTAAAAACCAAAAAATCAAAACTCCATTTAAACCATCGCACATACACCCCCCCCTCACTCAAACCCTACATTCGATACCCCACGCCCACCCATCCAACACCTTTATCCCTGTATCGACGCGTAATCCCCACCTGTTGCCTGAGACCCACGTGTGCCACCGTCGCCTCCCCTCTGTCGCCTGAGACCCACGTGTGCCACCGTCGCCTCCCCTCTATTACTCGAGACCCCCCGTACAGTCATCGCAATGCACACCGCCTCCCCTCGTCGTTTGAGACCCCTGTGTGTCGCCATCGCCTCCCTCTGTCATCCGAGATCCTCGCGTGCCATTGTCGCCTCCTCTTGTCACTTGAGACCCACGTGTGCCATCGTTGTAATGCACGCTGTCTCGTTTCCTGAGACCCCGGTGTGCTGCTGCTGCCTCCCCCTCACAACCCACCTGCACCTACTCCTCCCTAACCCTTATAACCCACAACGCCACCTTCACGCCTTCTCATCTGTGCCCTTTAAGCACCCTAGGTCTTTCAAGAGCTTAGGCATGGATCTAGGGAGGAAGGAGAAGATCTTCTACCAGAAGACGGGGGTGTGTGTGGAACTGTTGGATAAATGGACCCTAATCTGTTTACCCGTTTATTGTTGTATATATATACTATGTAATTAGTCATTAGTGAAGGAAGTAAATCATGTTTTCAACTTGGTATCTGAGTTAGGTTTACCCTAACCCTCCCTACCCTCTCTTTCACCGTTGGCGCCGGTGGCCTGCCTTTGCCGTCTCTCCTGACGGCCCCCCTTTTCCTGTGCGTGCCCCCACACGTCCTTCCTTCCGCATCGGTGCCCTGCTTCCGCTGTCTCTCCTGATGGTCGCCTCTTCTGGTCCTCCCTGTGTGCCACCTGTTGGATAAATGGACCCTGATCATTCACCTGTAGTGATACTTGGATTGTTGATTCAGACGCCTCCCATCACATCTTGGGTAATCGCTCTTTTTTTGATCGCCTCACCTATTGTGCAAATATTCATTCTTTTGCCCTTGGTGGCCGTAGTTGTGCTATTTTTGGGGAAGGGATCACTTCCCCCACTAAGGATATTTTTCTGGAAAAGTGTTGTATATTCCTAATTTTCCTGTTAATCTCTTATCCATCAGTGCCATCACGAAACGCTTATATTGCTTTGTCATTTTTTTACCCATTTCATTGTACCTTTCATGATTTGCAGACGGGTAGGAGGATTGGCTTGGGCCTTGAGCAGGGTAGGGGCATCTACATCTTGGTGCAGGATGACGTTACTCGTGGATTGGTCTAGCTTGCGGCGTCTGGTGATTCCTCTTTGCTGTGGCATCGCCGTTTGGGTCATCCTCCCTTGCGTCGGCTTCGTGAAGTCCTTCTGTCTGTGTCTCTTCACTTATTTACCTGTCAGTCTTGTATTCTGGGTAAGTAGTCTCGTGCCACTTACCCTAGTCGTCAGTTGTCGTCTGTGTTTCATGCTTTTGATTTAGTTCATCGTGATGTCTGGGGTCCGTCTAGGGTTACCTCTATTTGTGGTTTTCGTTACTATATTGTCTTTGTTGACGATTTTTCTCTGGTTTCCTTGGTGTACTTGTTAAAGAATCGTCAACATGTTCTTGATGTAATCCTTTGCTATTTTAATGAAATTCGTACTCAGTTTGCCAC
This sequence comes from Posidonia australis, assembly GCA_024699735.1. Classification (NCBI taxonomy): domain Eukaryota; kingdom Viridiplantae; phylum Streptophyta; class Magnoliopsida; order Alismatales; family Posidoniaceae; genus Posidonia; species Posidonia australis. Next base: position 15,682 of record JAMKQA010000792.1, on the reverse strand, counting down.
TACTCCTAAATTGTTTCGTACTGATAATGCCCTTGAGTTTGTTCAGTGTGCCGTTGCCTCCTTATGTTCTGAGTGTGGCACTATCCATCAAATCACATGCGCTCATACTTCTCAACAAAATGATGTGGCTGAGCGAAAGCATCGACACATCCTCGATGTTGCTCGCATCCTGTTGGTTGAGACGCATGTTCCTAAGTCTTTTTGGTCCGATACGGTTTTGACTGCGGCCTTTCTCATTAATCGCATGCCTACTGCTCCTTTAGGTGGTGTTATTCTTGTTCAACGGCTTTCTCCTCGACAAGAGTAGTTCTCTTTTCCTCCCAAAGTTTTTGGGTGTACAGCCTTTGTCAAGGATTTAACCGTTGGACTTGATAAGTTGTCATCCCGCTCCCTTCGTTGTGTCTTTTTGGGTTATCCTCGCACCTAAAAGGGGTATCAGTGTTTTCAGCCTCCGTCTCATGGATATCTTGTCTCCGCTGATGTTGTTTTTCTTGAGGATACTCCCTTTTTCTCCGACTCCTCCGCTCCCTTTCCTTCCATTGAGGCCACCCCCTTCCTCTACTGGTTCCCTCTTCTGGTCCTCCCTGTGTGCCACCTATAGAGCAATCACTTCCTCGGGTGTGTCCACCTTTGCAAGTCTATCAGCGACGTCGTCCTCCTGCACCGTCTCTTGCCCTAGCTACTGCCTCTCCTTGCTCGACTGTAGATCCGTCTCTTGATCTGCCCATCGCCCTTCGCAAAGGTACTTGTGACTCCACCCAGCACTCTCTTTCTCACTCCCTTTCCTACGCTGTCCTTTCCCCTTCTTACAAGCGGTTTGTCCTTTCTCTTTCCTCTGAATCAATTCCTAAGGATCATTATGAGGCGCTTACCTTTCTCCATTGGAAGCATGCGATGGATGTTAAAATGCAGGCACTACTTACTCGTCGGACATGGACGGTGGTTTCTCGCCCGTCGGATACTTCAGTTGTTAGGTGTCGGTGGATCTTCACTGTCAAGCATCGCTTCGATGGTAGCATTGACCGCTACATAGTCCACGTAGTTGCTCATGGTTTTACGCAAACTCATGGGTTGGACTATGCTGAAACCTTTGCTCCAGTGGTTAGCTTGCACTCTATTCGCGTTCTCCTGTCCCTAGTTGTTAATCGACGTTGGTCCCTTTCTCAGCTGGATGTCTGTAATGTCTTTCTCTATGGTGATCTGGAGGAGGACGTCTACATGGAGCAACTTCTTGGGTATGTTGCTCCGGGGGAGAATCAAGTGTCACTTACAGAAAGCTCTCTATGGTTTGAAGCAAAGCCCTCGTGCCTGGTATGCCAAACTTAGTTCTGTGATGGTGATGTTTGGGTTCAGGAAATGTGTCGTTGACAATTCTATCTTCATTCGAAAGGGTCCTTCTGGTTATACTATTTTGGTTGTGTACGTCGATGACATTTTAGTGACAGGTGATGATGTTGATGGAGTCAAGTCAGTCAAAGCAGCGCTCTCAGGACATTTTGATATTAGAGACATGGGCAAACCCAGATACTTTCTAGGGATCGAGTTTGCATACGCTAAACAGAAGATAATTCTCTCTCAAAGAAAATATGTTTTAGATTTGTTGAAAGAAATAGGTCTCACAGGATGTAAACCAGAATGCACTCCTGTTATGGCTAAACCTCCCTTTTGGGAGTTCTCAGAGTGTTATAGTGATCCAAGTCAGTACAGATGATTGGTTGGTAAGTTTATTTACCTAACTGTTACTAAGCATATCTTATGCTGTTGGGCTCTTGAGTCAGTTTATGCAGGAGCCGAAGGAGGTTCACTGGCATGGTGCCTTACGTGTGCTATCCTACTTGAAAAGTAATCTAGGAAAAGGGTTGATGTACTCAGACAATGGTCATTTCAATGTTATGGCATACACAGTTTCCAGTTATGGAGGCAGTCAAGGTGATCGGAGGTCAATCTCAGGATATTGTACTTATGTTGGAGGTAATTTGGTGACATAGTGGAGTAAAAAGCAGAATGTGACATCTAAGTCTAGTGTAGAGGCAGAATACAGAGCCATGTCCCAGGCTGTCAGTGAGTTGATATGGCTTTGATCCTTCCTGACTGAGTTAGGTGTTCAGGTGTCCACTCTTATGGTGATGCACTGCGACAACCAGGCCGCCATCTGCATCGACAGCAATGATACGTTCCATGAGAGAACTAAACACATTGAGATTGATTGTCATTATATTTGAGAGTTGGTGGAACGTGGACTTGTATGCACGCCATACACTTGGTCTTTTGACCAAACTGTCGACATCTTTACTAAGAGTCTTAGTGTTGGAGTATTTAACAATTTTTGTATCAAGCTAGGAATGTTCGATATGTACCTTCCAACTTGAGGGGAAGTGTTGGATAAATGGACTTTGATCCGTTTACCCGTTTATTGTTGTATATATATACTATATAATTAGTCATTAGTGAAGGAAGTAAATCATGTTTTCAACTGGAACCATTGGTATTTCTATGTTTGTTTTTTTTATGATGGATTTGTTTCTGTTTTGTTTTTTCAGATGATCAAGGATTATGGTCATCGGAATCAATGATGTCGATGGGGAAAAAGAGAGACCACTGGAATGGATTTGGCGTTGTATCTTCAGAAGAACCAGTAGTGTTGGAGACGAACTCTGTGTAGGAGTAGATTTCTTTGTTAGTAATATTATTTTGTATTTAGTTTAGTAATACTAAACTAAAAAATCATTATTATTTTTATCTTACTAAATTATGTGATCAATGAAATATTTTTAATTAAATGTAATCGTAGGTATGAAATTATTTTTTATTCAGTTTAGTAATACTAAATTAGAATAACATTTGGGAGGGCATCAGTTTGTGCTCTACCCTAACTGTTGTTACTCTTATTGGCTGTTGCTCCTCCTTTCAGCACCTGTTGACAACTCTAACAAGGGCCTTTCCTTTGACGACCTCTTCCTTTTACTCCGACGGTGGTTTTTAGCCACTTAAAATCCTTCATTTTGCTTTCTTGTTCCTATTTGCAAGATAAATCGTGATATTTAATCTCTTTTTCATTTTTTTAATCTTGAAGTTTTGTAACAAGTTTCATGCATATTAACTTTTTTTATTTGATTATTAATGTTTTTTTACTTAATATCAAGGGTAAAAAATTCTAAAATACATTTACTTCTTATTTTCTTATTGACGTTAGGCAACTAAACGCCTTGGCACATTAATAATTGATTTTAATTTTCATATGTAAGATGCAACCTCATATCTACATTTTTGGGGTTCCCTGTCTCCTACACCACATGTTGATGTTGACACTCGTCTACGTGTCTACAAATGCATGCTTGCAATAGACAATAGTTCGAACATGAAAGGTATGGAGAAGAATATTATGTGTATTCTTATTGATTCAACATATTATATATATATATAAGATTGGATAACTAATTACCCTATTACATTATCAAATATATAATATTCTTAGAAGCTCAACACTCCCTTTCAAGTTGGAGTATATATATCTATCATGCACAATTTATTACAAAGTAATTTATAAGTTCCTATACTAAGTCCCTTAGTAAAAATGTCTGCATACTGGTTAGAAAACTTTGTATATGGAGTAGAGATAACTCATGTATCACAATCTCTTGAACATAATGACAATCTATTTCTATATGTTTGGTATATTTATGGAAGGTGAGATTTTTGGTAATGTAAATGGTCGCCTAATTGTCATAATACATGGACATGGGTACGTTAATCAAAAGATCCAAGTCAGTCAGGAGAGAGTGAAGCCACATCATCTCACACTCAGTCTGAGTTAAAGATTTATATTTAAGATTCAACACTATTTCTAGTAACAATATTCTGCTTTTTACTGCACTATATAACTAGATTTCTTTCAACATAGTTACAATATCATGAAGTAGACTTTCAATTTCCTTTATCTCCTATATAGTTAGAGTTTAAATAGGTTTCAATGTGCAGATGACTAATTTTCTTATAAATCATTCTTTTGCTCGTAGCCTTTTTAATGTAAGACAATACTCGTAAGACTTTTAGCCAATGTATTATTCTTGGTTCTTACATAAATTGACTATGAACTCTAACAATGTAAGCAATATCAGGACGTGTAATCGTTAGATAGATTAATTTTCCAATCAATCGCCTGTACCTGTCAATATCCTCTAACGGGGGTGAAGAGTTGTCCTAAAAGTTTTAGTTTTTATCAAATGAAGTAGTCTCGGGTTAATACCTCAAGAGTCTTGTTTTCTGTAGTAAATCTAATGCATATTTTTTCTGTGATGATGTCATTTTCTCTTTAGTATAAGTAAATTCAATACCCAAGAAATACTTTAGTCTGTCTATATCCTTAGTCACAAAATACTTCTGCAAATGATCCTGTCTTCTAGATGCTTGTAACATCACTACTAGTCATCAGAATATTATCCATATACACAACTAGTATCACACAACCACTACATGCACGTTTCTAAAAAAAACATAATGATCCACAACACAACACCAAAAAACACAAGCAGTAACAATTCTTAACTTCTCAAATCAGGCTTGTGGACTCTGTTTCATATCATAGATAATTTTTTTGAGAAGATACACCTTATTCTCCCCCTAAGCAACATATTCAGGGGATTCTATGTGCACTTGCTATGTAAGATCACTATATAGGAAGACATTCTTCATTTCTAGTTGATAGAGCTCCCAAGACTTATTGATGCAATGGAAAGAATGACTGATGGAACTTAGTCTGGCAACAGGAGAAAAGTCTTAAGAATAATTAATGTCGTACTACTGTGTGAAACCTTGTGCTACTAAGTATTCTTTGTACTTGTCCATCATACTATCAGGTTTGTATTTAACAGCAAGCATCCATCTGTAAGTAATAATATTAGTTCCTTTGGACCTTAAAAACCAATCTCTACGTTCCACGAGACACAAGAGTTTGCATTTCTTCATCTATGACTTCCTTTCACTATAGTAGTAAAATTACCTCATGGTAGCTCCTAGGAATTGTATAAAAAGTAATGAACAAGGTAAATTTACGGAAAGTAGGGTGAAGGCGATTATAACTAACAAAATGGGAAATAGGATGTGCAGTGGAGACATGTATACCTTTTCGAATGGTAATGGGCAAATAAAGGTCTGTGGGTGGTAGATCTGCAGATAGTGAGGAAGTAGTAGCTGTGCAGAGGCGTGGCCGTCATTGATATACCTGTAAAGTATTAGATACTTCTTTTCTTGTAGTATGTGCATTGACATTAGTACTATCAAACTTAATAATGCAGGATAAAGGTATAATTTCAGACGATGACAAGACATTACTAAAGAAACACTGATTTTCAAAAAATGTAACATCTACAGAGACAATATGTTTCCTGATGGTAGGAATGTAATATCGATAGCCTCTCTGAGTACACGAATATCCCAGGAATACACAACGAATTGACCTTGGAGCAAGATTGTTTAGGTTTGAGGTCAAATTTTGAATAAAGGCGACAACCAAATATCCAAGGAGAAAAAGAAAAAATATCTACATCAGTACGTAGCCTCTGAAATAGAATCCCTCCTAAGTGGAGTAGATGAGATGACTGTTAGAACAACATCAGACCATAGATATTTGGGAACATGCATCTTAAGCTTGAACGATCAGGTAACATCAATTATATGGTGATGTTTGCGTTTAATCACACCGTTTTGTTGAGATATATGTGGACAAGAGGCTTGATGTATAACATCAAGAGATTCACAATATTGGTGAAGATTTGCTTGAGTAAATTTTAAGACATTATAAGTGCAAAGAATTTTGGAACAAACAGAATATTGATTTATTATTTCTACAAAAAACTTATTGATAGTATAAGTACATTGCTCTATTTTTCAATAAATACACCCATGACACGTGAAAAATCATTAATAAAGCCAATATAATATCTATAACTAGACACAGAAAGTATTTTTGTCAGACCCTATACATCACAATTAATCAACTAAAAAAGACTCTTACTTCGAACCAAATGAAGATTACGAAAGGTAGCACGATGGTGCTTACCTAATTCACAAGACTCACATTGAAAAGACGAAACAGATATCCATGGAAGGGTTTACTGTAGTTTTTGATGAAAAGGATGACTCAAGCGATGATGTCATATGATAGATGGTTCAACACTAGAAGTCAATGATACAAATCTCTGAGGTATCTCATCTTTGACAAGGTAAGTAGACACCTTTGCCAGTTTTAAGCCCTAAATCAATCTTCTTCTTCGTCTTGAGGTCCTAAAAGGTACAGTGAAAAGGGAAGAAAGTTATAAAGCAATTAAGATGTTTGGTAATAGAACTAATTAATAAAATGTTAATTGAAAATTCGAGTATATAAAGAACTTTGTGTTAATTGAGACGTAGTACGAATAGTGTCTTATCCAGAAATACGACAAGTTTGGTCATCTACAATGGAAACTGATTTAATATCTGGAAACTAGGATATACGGGAATAAATATCACTACCACCTGTCATGTGGGAGGATGTTTCTGAATCAATGATCCAAGAACTCTCCCTAGAGGCTAACAATCCTGATGTACTTGAAGTGGAGATAGTGGCATGTGATGTTATAGCAGTGGAAGATTGAATTTCTCTAAACTGAAGGAATTGGGTGTATTCTTTCTAAGAAAGTGTCACTGGTGGCATACTGGTAGTCAAAATAACTGCAAGTGTACTCTATACCTTTGTAGAAACCTGTGTATAATCCGGTTTCCTAAATTTTTTTTAGCAACAATTTGATTTGTGGTTTGTGTGACTATAGTACTTACATGGAGTACGACTTCTAACATCGGTTTGTCCTTGACCTTCTCCTCGATCAGAACTGCGACAACTACGACCATGAATGGTAGTCATGGCAAAATGATTTGAAGTAGATGTGGATACACTGATAGAAACTCGGAGAATCTTAGCAAATGTGTTCTCTAGACTAGGAGTAGAATTTGCACCAAGTTTCTGCCCTCCAATATGATATGAGAGATACGAAGTTAAGCTAGAAAGATAAACTGTAATTGCAAGTTCTTCGTGATAACGATGCATCATAGTAATATTTGATGTCAGTGGCTAATACAAATTTAATTCATCAAGAAGAGGTTAGAGTGAACCAAAATGATCTTGTATAGAATTGTCTCGCATATTCAGTGTAAAAATCAGCTCATATACCTCAAAAATCTGAGAAATATTCTTTTTATATCCATACATCTGCTTCAAGATGTCCCAGATCTTCTCTGCAAGTCTAAGAATCATCACACCTCGAGTAACTGTGGGTTCGATACTATTCACCAACCAGGAAACAACCATAGAGTCATCTACAAATTAATTTTCATAAGTACTGTCCTTTGTATCAAGAGGAGACTGAGTCAAATGTTTGAGCTTGCAATGAGCAACAAGAAATGTCTCTAAACCTTCTGTCCACAATAGGTAACTCTTTCCATTGAATTTTCTTGAGGTTCCACTCAAATTCTTAAAGTGAGATTCCCTAGAGGTCATGTTGATCAACACAAATCAGATTTGAAAAAGAGATATTATCGAGATTCAATCAATGTTGATGAAACACCAGAAATTGTTCAAAATACAGTAACCAATGTGGATAATAAGAACCACCCTTAGTTGATGTAGAGAAAAGGATATACAGTTTCTTTTATGAGCAGTCCAACCGTAGTGGCCATCGGATCGACCATCAGTGGTAGTAGGAGACAGCTTTTAGACACCAATTACATGTGTGCCAGTAGAGGAGATAGCGGCTGGAGCCATCGGTGATGGAGGAGGGGTCGAGGATCCTTTACGACAGTCGAACAAGCTTGGAAGACGCCTATCGGTAGGAGTCAGAAGAGACCTGGAAACTACTCAATGATGACGAAACAAGGCCAGGAAGCCCTTGTCGGCGGCAGAATAGGGTTGGGAGGCCCTTTTCAGTAATGGAGGAAGGTTTGGTTCAACCTGGAGGAGGCGAAAAAGAGGTGAGAGGTACTTGATAGCGTTGGAGGTGGCCAAAGACGAGGTCGTGGGCATCAGAGATGGAGGAAGTGGCCAACGTTTAGGGCTTCTTCCTGGACTTTGATACCATGAAAGGTGGAAAGAAGAATATTATGTATATTCTTATTAGGTCAACATATTACATATATATAGGGTTGGATATAAATGTATACCCAATTACCCTATTACATTATCTAATATACAATACTTCAATAAGTTTAATAGCACAAATTTGCGAAATTAGAACATTAGTTTTTGCTCAAAATTAGATCCAAACTAAACTTTTGAAAGAGTTTATGTTGGTTCATGTGTTTGGGTGTGAATGGGCATGCATGTGCATTTGTAAACCTTTGACTTTTCAACTTATTACAAATTGATCTCTCACTTGTAAAAAAATAAATATCAAACCTTTCTATTTTCATTTTATTATAAAAACACCCCTAACGTTAGTTGACTAGTAGTTAAAAGGTGGTTTAGGATTGTAACCATGGTTAACTACTAACTTGAGATAGTGAAATAACATGTCCTCTGGTTAACTTTGGTGGTGGTGATCGGTCAAATCCGGTTGGTTGTGGTTGGTAGTGGTTGTCGACCTGCTCTAGTAGCAATGGTTGATAATCAACATTAGCCAATTCTAGTAAACAATCGACGGCCAATGTTGGTCGTTGTCGACTCCAATGGTAATGGTTGGCGGTCAACTTTGATTAACTCCTGCAAGCAACCGATAGTTGCTGGCCAACTCCGATTGGTTGCAGCCAGTGGTGATCGTCAGTCACCTCCTGTGGGTGATGGTCGACGGTCAACTCCAGTCAACTTTGACTTGAAGGGGTTATTTAAAATTTAATTTAAAGGTATTTATGTCAATAACTAACATCGTTAATGGAAAATTGATGAAATCTAACTTAAGGAGTGTTTTTATGATAAATTGAAAATAGAAGGATTTGGTATTTATTTTTTAAAAGTGAGGGATCAATTTGTAATAAGTTGAAATGTCAAGGGTTTATATAAAATTTAACTCAAACATAAATATGTATTTTGTTTCAATTGACCGTTAAATATTTGATTGCTTAAATATATGAATAGTAAGTATAAATTTTGTTTCAATTGAATGATATATATTTGATTGCTTACGTATATGAAAAGTAATTATCAATTTTGTTTCAATTGAATGTTAGATATTTGATTGCTTAAGTATATGAAATGTAAATATGAATTTGTTTCAGTTGAACGTTAGATATTTGATAAGGGAGCTGTTCTTTTTTCTGGAACACAGAGTAGAAATACGGGATAGCAGTAGCCACTAGGTACAAATGTTTTCTTTCAAATAAAGATGAACTAAACATGTGGATTTCATGTCCTGACCTTGAGAAAGAACAATGCGCATCATATAGTTAGCAATACTATGCTCAAAAGAAGAGGTACATTTGGTTGTCGATCTTCTGATTATGAAGGCAAATATTTTTTCCTTGTAGTATTTGAAGTTGCTTTCTTTGTTAGTTTCATGAAATCTCTCCATTCCCACACTCGATCAGCAATTAGATAAAAAAGTTGTTTTTCATCCTGAATTTGTTTGGTTAGGGAATCAGCACATATGATTATATAATAGCATTGAGAGAGCAGAAGCCAGAAGTTGGTGGTTGCCAGCAAAGCCAGCAGAATTCTCCAATGAGCTCTCATACTGGGTTAAGCAATGCTAGCTCCTCTAATACATTTAACCGAGCAGCATGGTGCACTCCTCCACGGCTTTTTCTCGAAGATGAGGTATGGTGACTTATGTCAAGTATAGCAAAATAATTTGATCAAATAAATCAATTATATAATGTTTTATACAAATGGTAAAAAAAGTGAGGCAATCTGCATAATGGTCGTTTTTTGTTTCCGTTGATATTTCCACTCGTGAATTGGTTCTTTTTTTCCTAAAGAAGAAACTGATCTATTTGGATTTCTTGTAGAAATATGCTAAAAAATACGAGTGGCATATTAACCTTTTAGTAATCGAGACTAAGTGTTCTACTTCTGACCTGAAGATGCTTGGAGTTGTCTCCTGCTTCCTGTTTTCTTGTATATAACTTTCTTACCATTATATTGATCTGTTCCTGTCTCTTGTCAGTTCGACATTGTACCCCCAGAAAATGGAACGAACAGAAGGATGGGCCTGGACGGTAAGAACAAAAGCACTGGAGCCATAAAAATTAGCCCTTGGACGCTGAGACGAATGAAGGCAGAAGAAGTATCAAATACTTCAGCTCAGGCTAGAAGAAAATCCCAGATCCTGCAACCAGCTGTGAGACGGAAGACAACATGGAAGCGCGAAACTGGAAGCAGTTTTGATGGACGCAGTGGTCGAGTGGCTTCAAGATTTGAAAGCCGAAGGCAGAACAAGAGGGCAAGGTTGCCAGGTGGCATACCTGCAACTAAATTTTCTGGTCATGCAGCTGACAGAAATAGCATTGAACTGGAATCTGGAACACCGATGGATTTAGACCGTCTATGGCTTGAACTAACAAGTGCAAGTTGGATAAACAGGGCCACATCTTCTGCTGGAATTTTTCCTTCTGATGATGATAGTAGTCCATGTTCATCTGAGCTCCAACCATTTCATGCATCTTTCTTTGGTGCTGATGAATCCCGGGGACCTGCAACCACCACATCTGCAAGTCCTGACAAGGATAAAGGTATCATGCTTTCAAGATCAACTAGTGATGGATATGAAGCTTCTGGTGGTGAAGATAGTGACAGGGTTCCCACCAGATTTATGCATAGATCTTCAAATTGGTGTAATCTTGTCCTAAATTCTATCCATGATGATAAATCAGATGTTGAAGTAGCAACATATGCAGCAGGCCTGCAAGAAGATAGAGTTTGAACATTTTGAAGAACCCTCCTGAGCACTGGATTTCCTGACCTATGGTGAAATCTGGAATTCTTCTATCAGAAGCTGTGATCGCACTAGCAGTTTAGTCCATGGCTGATGGTTATTTCACACAGTAGTCCTCTCGCTGTTTTATTTTTTTTACTGACCAAATGTTTGGCAAGGACAATCTTGGACTCTTGGCCGATGGAAAATCAGGCAGTACCAGTACATTACCTGTAAGATCCTGATGGGGAATTGAGACCCATTCACTACTTTAAATTGGCTGAAAAATTGAAATAAATGATCTTCGAAACCTTTCCCTCAAGGATTGATTGTATTATGTTATTGTGATTTTCATTTCTTGTCTCATTTCTCTTGTTTAGAAACAGAGTCTCTTCTGAAATCCTGATTGACGAGTGATATGTTAGGTTTCTTGTTTCAACACGATTTGCATCTTCATGTGCTTCTGTTGTGTATTCTGGCAATGCTTACAGAGCTTCTGCTCAGTAATATATTGAGCTAGCCTTTTGCCTTCGTTAGACTGTCTTGTCACTAAAACGAAATAGTGAATATAGATTGCACATCTGTGTCTCTTGTTCTTTTAGAAAAGAAGCTCGTTATGTCTAATCTAGAATTTATTTGAGTCTTGTTATCTGCAACTATCTTTCTACATCAAATGAGCAGACAGGTAATGTTAAAAAAAAGAAGAAGAACAAAAAAAGAGGGGAGTAAAGATAATGTTCTTTTCCTCAAAAGATGCTCATTATATCTAATCTAGAATTTATTTGCTTCTTGTTATCTGCAACTGTCTCTTATATCATATCTAAGCTCATTATATCTAATCTTACATCATATCTTCTGATGTAAGATTCATGCATATGTTGTAATATTTTGTTATACCTGTTGGGTATTAAATTTTATGTTTTTAGGCTTGACAGTGGTTTTCATTGTTAAGGTTTAATTTTAATATAATTACTATTTATAAAAAAATAAACTCTCTCGTTACATCAAATGAGCAAATAGGTAATGTTATTCTTCAAGATGAGAGAAGAGAAAAGTGTACTATTCATTCAAATTAGAGTTATAGACATATATAGGGTTATAAGATACGTATGGATTCTAAGATCCATTTACTGAGAGATACTCATATAATCCTCTAACAACAACATTCAAGTTCGAATATATATATCAATCATACTTAGCTTGATACATATATTAGAGAAATTAGCAGAGAATTGTTTAATGAAGATATTTGTAAGCTCTTTGTCTGATGAGATGAACGGAGTATAAATCTATCCATTGAGAACCTTTTCTCTGACAAAGTGATAGTTTACTTCTATGTGTTTGGTTCTCTCATGAAATATTGGATTTTTGACAATATAAATAACAACCTAGTTGTCACAATACATAGGTAGTGGAGTGTATGTTTCTCTAAGATCTAACAAGAAATTCCTTAGTCACTTTAACTCACACGTTACTTAAGTCATACCACCGTACTTTGCCTCTGCACTAGATGTAGAAACTACATTCTATTTCTTACTCCTTCATGTCACAAGATTACCTCCCAAAAAGGTGCAATAGGCTGACGTAGACTTCCTATCAACTTTATCTTTTGCATAACTAGCATCGCAATATGCCTCCGTGCGAAGATAATCGTTATTTTTGAACAAGAGAGGTTTACTATGAGATCTTTTGATATTCTCAAGTATTTTCGTGGTTGTATTTAAGTGGCATTCCTTAGGTTTATGCATAAACTTGCTCACCATGCTAACTGCAAAGGCGCTGTTTGGTCTTGTGACAGTGAGATAGATAACTTTGCTAACCAAACATCTGTACCATAACACATCTTCAATCAATGGAGAATTCTCATCATAGAGAATTCTCATCTCCACCTCCTGGTTTCTGCACGACAACTTTCGCATCTCTTGGAGCTCTGAGGCGAAGTCAGGTTCTGATTTTTGGTTCATTTTAAATGTTAATCCTGTGGTTATGCCAAAAATTTTACATACTCATGCATTTAGCTATTTATCCACTTGTATTTTGGGGGAGGATACTGTTTCGATCAAGGATTTTAATATTTTCTGTTGTTCCTTTCGAACAATATTCATTCCCCCCAATTCCCTAGTTTCAGTATGTGGCTTTGATGAGGTTGGTTCTGATTTTGCTCTTTGTGGATCTCCGCTCATTGAGGCTGTTGGACACAGCGATATGGAGTGTTGGCTTCCTTTCTCCTTTGATCTGGTTTTTGATCCGCTTATCTCCCCTAGAGATCTCCCTTCGCCTATTGGTCCTCGGCGACAGGTGGGGGTTTTGTCTCGGAGTACATGCCGGGACATATCGCCAACGACGACGGTCATCACGTCTCAGGTGTGGAATTACTCTAGCTTTTCTCCTCCTAATTTTGATAATATTAATTTAGGAAATTATTATTCTTCTACTTTAAAGGATAATCTCCCTCTTAATGGGGTTAATAATGTCATTAACCATAACTTTTCTTCATTGGTTGCGAGGGCATCCTCATCGTTGCATTTTGGATCACGATCCTCCTCATTAATTTCCATTTCCCCTCTATGGGCATTAATTACCAATTCAGCGTATGTCAGACCCCCTGCTCCTCGGAAAATTGTCCCTGGCTCTGACAAATCTGACAGTGGTAATGAGCCCTCTTTGAATTCTGTAGGGGATTCTTTGAGTTCCACGACATCTGCTATCACATTTAATGCAGAAGACAATTATTTATTCAATAATTGTAATTACAATATAGAGGATTCCAGTGTAATTAACTCTTATTACTCTTCTCCTCCTCAATTCACTCCTAATTCGTCTTTACTAAATCATTTAGCTTTCCCAGGAGTCGCCGACGCTCGGACTGATTTGATCCCAAGTTGTCAGAATATTAATTTGTCTAAAGCGACAAATACAACTGTTGAAATTCTCCCGCCCCTTTTTCTTCTCTGTGCAGGGTTTCGTGCGTATCACACTGTATCTCTGACACTGTCATATCTCCTGATATCGCGACTTCCTCTGACAAAAGATATTTCTCTCATACCTACCCGTCTCCTTTCTCTCCTTCTCTGTCTTGCGAAACAAGCAACCGTTTCGCTGCCCTTTCTTCTCCTGCAAGTACACACCCCTCTCCCAGAATCATCTCTCCGAACTTTCAGAACTTAGGCTTCTCAGAAGACAAATCTTCATCTTCTGAAGGTTGGACGGAGGTGACTCGAAGGAAACACACCTCCCCTCAGGTACGTTTTTGTCCCGCGTCGGGTAGATGTTTTAAATGTGGTCTTCGTGGTCACCAAGTAAAGCGTTGTAAATTTGCTGGAACTTGTTGCAAATGTAAAGCTTCGACTCATTCCGCTGCGATTTGCAAATTTTTTCAAGATACTCCCTCTCTTCCCTAGTACTGCAACAACATGGCTGATCTCTCCACCCTCTATCCTTCCACTCTACCCCCTTCAGAGGCGGTATGCGACCGCTTCCTAACCTTATCTAGGAGTGCTATAGTCTCCTCACACTCTTCTCAACTCACAAAGTAGACCTTGGTCGATCATCTCAACTCATGCTGCCAAACTCATCTGAGATAGAAGTTCAAGATTTCTCTCCTGGCAAATTTCTATTAGTATTCTCCTCACCTAAATGTAGAAATGAGTGCTTACGCAAGTACGAAGCCTCTCTACAACTTATATCTGCCTCCTTTATTCCTAGGTCTCCGAACTCTAATGTTGTTCACACTTTGAAGGAAGTAGGGGTGTGGCTTAGGTTAGAAGGGATTCCACATCATCTCTGGAATGTTGATCTGTTTCACCATATGGTTGTTAGTTTCGCGGAACTGTTGGAAGTGGACCTATCTTTGGACTCTATCAAGCATTTGGGGTTCGCTAGGGTCCGAGTTAGGGTCCATCCTGGCAAAGATATTCCATACTGCCGCTTCTTTGCTTTTGGGGACTTAGTTTACCCTATTTGTTACAGACAAAGTTGGGACATTTGCCCCGTTACCTCTTCACTGTCTAATCCTTCTTCTAGTTCCTTTCCTGTGTGGCCTACTAAGACCCATCCTTCTTCTTCTGGATCTAGTGGGCTTCGACCTATCCGTAAATCTTTCAAGGCCAACCGTGGTTGGCGGGGTGGCAAAGGGCCTAGACCCTCTAGGAGGGGTAAAAACGTATGGACACGACCGAGCAGTCCTCCCATACCTCCCTCTGAAAATTCTACGGGCCTTCTACCTACTCCTGGTACAAATACTAGTCCTGAGTCAGACTTTCCTTTTGTTGCTGGGACCAGTCCTGACTCGATGGACACCTCCAATTTCGTGGCAGCAGAGATTAAAGCTAGGCATCTCACGTTAGCTAAATTCAAAAAGGTGCTTGCCGTTCTCGACTGCCTGGAGAAGGATGACTTCGCTGGTCCTTCTGAAATGGTTGCTGCATCCCTTCCTCCCACCCCGGTTCATGCTCCAGGTATCAGTGGCTCTTAATTCTGCCATTTTGCATACTGTAACACCTGTAAAATTCATTTTGTAATTATTTACATTTTATGAATTTTATTTCCTGGACAGGTGTTAGTGTTCCGAGGCCCATTGTGTGGTTTTGTGCTTTTGGGCTTGGGCCTCGTGGGCTGGCTTCTTTTTGCGTGTTCCTGTGCATGGTTTGGCTCTGTGCTTGTGGGGCGCGCTTGCGTGTGGACTGGTGGTTGAGACTGGCAGTTGGCCTCGTTGGTGGTTGAGGCTGGCAGTTGGCCTCGTTGGTGGTGGCTGGCGGTTGGTTGCTGTGTGGTGTGTCGGTGGTTGAGATGCGCAGGTGGGCACGTTT